>JASAND010011681.1:0-55614 GCA_030248195.1 Trissonchulus latispiculum
TGTTACAAATATCTCAGTCATTATCAAATTGAGGGCGGCTGGGATGTGACATGGTTGGCTTACAATGACACATTTAAAGCGGCCGAATTGATAACTGAACAAATGCTACTAAATATGGTGGACGTGATGGTATATTTTGAAAGCTTGACCTACATTCTGTTTGAAGAAAAGCCGGACATGACTGCTTGGGACTTTTTGTCTAACTTTGGTGGCACATTAGGTACGAATGCGTCTTAAAGCACACGTAGTTGCCGTTGTTGAAGTTTTAGTGAGATTACTAATAAGAAGATGAAAACTAATTAATAAATATAGCTGGAATTATAGCCAATGAATAAAATCAAAATTTTATAATTAATAGTGTTTCATAATTGCAATATACACTTCATTTTACACCATTTGCATGTTACAAGTTCATAGTTGGCCTACATCAATGGAAGCATATATCCAATGATTATCAGATGCATTCAAACCGATATTATGTATGACCTTGTGCTTTCAGGATTGTACAGTGGTATTAGTTTTATAACATTGGCAGAATTTGTTGAGCTGGTCATCAGACTGTGCTTCATCGGAAAGTCAGAAAAATAAATTTTAGTATCAAATAAATCGGAAAGGATTGTAGAGTTTTAAAATAAAGTCGGATATTGTAGGTATTGGAAGTACCTATGTTGTAAGTAAATGTGAAGTGTAACTATTCAAGCAAATTTTAAGCGAATCTATGTAATTTCTACTTAAATCGTGGTACTGCGCTAAATCAAAATATTGTATTGACAATATTTATCATGGAATTGCAAATTCAAGCTAACAGTTGATGTTCCTGGTAGACTTCTGAAATATCTACCGGTTAGTACTTGAGTGGTTGAATCCGGCGTAGTCCGATTACAAGCACAATGTCAAACAGTTCACAACCTATGTCTAAGGATGCGATTAAAGCACAGACAAATGATAGCATTAGTCGAATGATTAAGAGTAAAGCCAATATATAAGATTAAGCTGAGTATATCCATTCCTGTGTCAACAGTTACAAAATATGGTACCAAAAAAGACAGCCCAGCAACCATAAAAATAATGTTTGCTACCACCGCTTGAATTATTAATCTCGTTTCTTTGCGTAACGTTTCAGAAGACATTTTAAAGGTAGAATTATTTTGTGTCTGTCGTAGACTGTTTACGCCCAAAACGGTATAAAGTATTAGCAGAGTCTGCACTAGCGACCAATGAGTGACAGCAGACTATAGACAATGATTGCAGTACTATACAATACTACTGAAGCCAGGTATCTGTAGGCAACATCGCTTTGCACCCATGGGACCAGGTTTTTTTGTATGCAAAGAAATATCCTGCACTTATTATGTACCGAATAAAGTGCGGTACACCATTGTAGAGTGCAGTTTTTTGGTAACTGTACCGTTTTACCCAATTTGTCATAACCAACCACCGATTTACATCAATAAGAATTCAAGAGCCTGAAACTACATGAAACTGAGTGTGACCAGTATGACCAAAATATTGATCAGTTGCAGTGATATTTAAGTTCTCGGAATTGGTAATCAATCGAACACCAGGATATATTCCAGCATTGATCAGTTGTATCATGTCAGCCCAGCACACATTTCCCATTTATATGAATACAGAATTCTTACGAAATTCCGACACGGCCAACAGGTCTGTGCCAACGCAGCAATTTAGCAGTATTCCCGAAATGCTGCCGATAACATAAACAATGCCGAGCGCAAACATTCTTACAAATATCTAGATATTTTTCCAACAAACAAGATAAAGGAAAGGATGGGACATCAAGCCTCATAAAGCCTCAATGTTAAAACGTAGTCTAACCTCGCTAAATTTAGACAGATTTTTGAAAGGCCATGCGTTGGAAGTCGGCTAACGGCTCTGCATGGCCTTTTGCCATGTTACTATTAATAACTATTATTAATGACTAGATATGCTGTGTTATTCAAACGATTGTCGTTGTACTGGCAATAAACCTAGTAGTTAGTTAGTTAAAAAAGTGCTTGGCTTTGGTGCTGATGTCTGTCGAATCTCGCCTAGCGATAGGCATAGGTCTGCACCGCAAGTGGATGTGTGAAGCTATGTATATCATTAATAGCGATTAAATTGATATTGTCAAATCCTCCGCCTTAGCTGGTAACTAGCAATATGAACTGTAGGAATTTGGAATGAACTGTGGAATTTGGCACATAGGTTCTTTAAGGTGCTGGCATCGCTTACGTATTTTGGAGCTTACTTTATAAGAAATAATCACAATGGCCTGAAATATTACTTGTTGACTTTGCCAATGCTCCCAATCCTACTGACAAAACATTTAATCGTATATAAAACATTTTTGGTTTGACGAACATTCATATTTGACTTAAAATGGAAAGAAATCTTTTTTTCAATTTTAGGTAAGTTTTAGTTGTTTTGCCATTATTAATAGCAGTGGACGTTCAAATTAGGCATTGTAGAAAACAAAACATTTTACAGTTTTCAAATTTATAGAGGCTCGTCTCAGACAACTTTTGGTGAGTGGACAGCGTGCAGCTATATGTGCTGTGACAGAAAATCAAAATTTACCAACTAAAACAAACGGTTTGTTCAATATCACTAATTCCATGCACATTTAATGTTTTAGATAGCCAAGATATCCTGTAATACTAATATTCCGACATATTATGGGGGTGAAAAGCACGGGGAATAAACTTGGAATACCAATAAATTAACGACATTAATTCACCGGTTATTTTAAATTCGTCTGTAATTATATTTCCTGCCCACCGTCCCCTCCCTCAAGTGCTAGTTTACAATACCAAAGTTAAAAGTGTTTGGTCACTAATAAGCCTTTGTAATGGCAAGTCAACACATTGGCTAAGAGAAAATAACGTTGACCGTTAATCTGTGAAGCGGATTCATGTTTTAAACAATGTTTCGTCATGTGTCAAGTGATTTCACCTTCAGTCATCAGTCAGGAGTATCTGGGATACAGCTAGGGTTGTGCCGTTAAGAAATTTCTCGGGCCGGGCTCGGGCTCGGGCCAGCCAATCTCCTCGGGCCGGGGTGGAAGCCCGATTCACAGCCCGAGCGGCTCGAGGAGTCCGAGCGGCAAGAAGAGCCCGAATGGCCCGAGTGGTCCGAGGGTAGCCCGAGCAGTCCAAGTGGCCCAAATCTAGCACGACCGCTGCGGAGAGGCCCAAAAATGGCTCAAATCGCATGCAGTTTGCCGAGCAGTTTTATTAGTATTACGCATCGGTAAACCCAAAATGAACTTTCATGGTTCGATTAGCTGTAACTTCAAGTGCAACATTAGCTATTGTTAGAAGCTTTTCATTTCATAATTTTCAGATAATGCTCTGAGCACTAATCTGTGACCACACCCTGGAGCTATAAAGCTTATGTTTCTTGTAGATTGCAAGTAAGATTTTTGGTTAAGTATTGAATTATCCACAAAAGGAATAAAAATAAATCACTCACACAGCTTATATTTAGCAGATTTAAACACACAAACAATTTAAACCACTGGAAATTTTAATTCATACTCTAATAAGGAGCTTGCTTGAACATTAAACAATTTCAGGTGATCTGATCCAACGCTTGGAGGGGATGGCTGCGAAGTTTAGCAGCGTATGATAAATTCGAAAATTATCTTCGCAGCCATCCCCTTGAAGCTTCCCCCTCCAGGCCGACAGCAACAGCAACAGCAACAACAACAACAACAACAACAACAACAACAACAACAACAACAACAACAACAACAACAACAACAACAACAACAACAACAACAACAACAACAACAACAACAACAACAACAACAACAACAACAACAACAACAAAACAGCAACAACAACAACAACAACAACAACAACAACATCACCAACACCACCACCAACAACACCAACAACAACAACAACAACAACAACAACAACAGTACAACAACAGCAACAACAACCATAACAACACCGACGACGGATTGCCCCCCTCACTCGCCAGGGGTTACCAGGCGAGTGGTAAGACCTTTGAAAAGGTATTTTAGTTTTATTATAATATTTTGTTTAAGTTTAATAGGTTTAGGCTTAAAACATTTTATTGTCCAAAACATTGGCAGATTTTCCTACTATCCTATTTGAGTGCTCGGCCGTTCCCGCCCACTCTCCCTCCTTTCTTAGCTTCTTCTTCTTTTTCTTCTTGATACTCCATTTTTTGTCACCCACCTTCCGAGCGGGTATATAGTTTTCAGCCATCCTAGTCACTATTGATTTGCGGGGGGCAATCCCTATCTGTGTCTAAGATCTTGATTGCCTTGAGTGTGACTGCGGTCTCCTTAGCGTTGGGCTAAGGGGCCAATAACCGCACGTCAGAACTGCTTGGGGGTCATGTTTTCTGTCCGTGACCTTTGTCTCTCCGCCTCTTGTCTGCCTGCCACTCAGCGGACCGCGGGGAGCAGCACATAAAAGGTCTCTTTGAGTACCTATTTAGTGCTGGGCACCACGACAAAAAAAATTTAAACCACTGACTAAAAAGTGGGAAGTTGGCAAAGCTTTACTTGTTAGCTTCCTTGTACCAAACCAGGGTTTGTCTGCCGCCGTAGCAAAGTAACCAAAATAGTTCCTTCTGAATCTCACAAATGTTTGTTGTTTGTTTGAAGACTTTTAGCCGCTAACTAATCCATAACTTTTTGCAGATAGAGCAAACCTGTATAAAATTTAGCATTTCGCAACCTATTTGCTAATAGCATTTGGACAGTAGAATTATGTTTTAAAGTTGTCTATATATATATATATATATATTTTTTTTTGCTTCAAATGTATCGCTTCTGATATGTATGTATGTGTGAATAAGCACCGAAGAAGACAACAGTGTGTGAATAAAGGAAGCCACAAGTCACAACGAAAAAATCAATATTTTTCTGCAAGGACAAACTACTCAAATAGCCCTGAAAGCCCGATAGGCCCGAGCGGCCCGAACGGCCCGAGTGGCCCGAACGGCCCGAGCGGCCCGAGTCGGGCCGGGCTCAACAGAGAACTCGGGCCGGGCTCGGGCCGGGCCGTCTCATTAAAAACTCGGGCCTGGCCGGTATCGGGCCGGCCCGAGCCAGAGCCCGAAGCCCGCTTCACGGCCCTGGCACAACCATAGATACAGCACAATCAATTATGGCAGCAACGTACATTTTTAGTAGTTTTCTCGACGTGCTACACTGTAGTAATTGAGATGCTGAATAACATATTCCATTCTGTTGCATACCAAGCTTCAGCTCTCTAATATATTACTTAATCAAAAACAATCCTTGTTCAATACATTACATTACATTTTTAACTTTCTCAGATTCTGAGCTACCATCCAACTATAGTTTTTAGAATGTGCAAAATGCAAGTAACTTTGAAGCCATCAAGTATTGTAGGTAGGTATTTAAAATTTCTCCGGCCAGTGCGGTAAACGATACCACAACCTGATCAGATTTCAGAAACGTCGTTTCCATTTCGGAGGTGGTGCAAAGAATTAGGTAATCCAATCCTTTAAAAATTTAGTTTTAAAAATTGATTTGACTGTATTCAGATAAAATTCTGCATTGTGATAAAATCAACTATAGGAACCCCATCTAAGATGGTGCTATCCTTTTGTGCAGTGCTTTTGTGGTGACTTTTTGAAACGCTATAACTTTCGCAATTTTGAGAGTTGGAAAGAGCTTTATACATCGTTTTCAAGCTTATAGTCTAGTCTGTGCATTCACATGATCTTACGAAACTAGCAAAATTATCACAAGACTAGCAAACATTTTCTGACACACTGATATCTGACAGGCTGAATATAGACCAAAAATATTTGAACATCAATTTCTCAAAACTGTAGAATCGGCCAAAATTTTTTCCTGTGCCATAATATGAAGGACATATGGGGCGAGTCATTTTTTTTTAATTTGGCTCAACAAGCATCAATACTCCAGAATCTCCGGCAAATGTGCGGTGACACGAAATTTCACAAACTTGTGTTCAGTTTTCTCGCAACTGGAGATGTTTTAGCTCAAACCAAGAAAAATGTCCCTCCGCAATACATAGTGGGAATTTTCATCCAGCCCAAAATCACGCGAATCCATTGGGTAGGTTTTGAGAAATCAATGTTCAAAACAAAATAATCGCAGTTTAAGTAGACGACGTATAGAGCATAAACGAGCATAAACAAACTAAAATTGTCCGTACGATTTGGCACTAATTTTGAAAAAACTGATTTCCTCGAAAATGGCCGTTTTTTTACTCCAAAATTTGTTTTCGGCTTATACTGACTTAACCAGTAGAGACAGCTCAAAGGTTGTAAAAGCAAAAATGTTCATTTTGGTACCCTCTTTCCAACCATAACAACCAATCCGGAGTAGCGACTATCTACTGAGATTATTATGCCAAAAACCGACAATTTCCTATCTTTTCAACTAAAAATGTTGGACTGGTCCCAGAATGTTAAAGAGCACCAAAATAGCATATTTGGAAAGTTTCATCTACTTTCATAAATAATTGGAGCCTATAGCGCCAAATTTACACGAAAGGAAACCACCACCTGTCTATGTCGGTCTATGGTTTATTAATTTTAATTTTAATTGAATTAATTTAATTTTAATTAATTTTAATTGATTAATCTATACACCTTCAGACAGTCTACAATTCTAGACCTAAGCAGACGATTAAAGCACAAATAAATGATGGCATTAGCAGAATGGTTTAACGTAAATCCTGTGAAAAGCAATAGGTCCAATAGAAGCCTATTTGTGTTTTCTACCGTTACAAAATGTGGTATCAAAAATACCAATCCAGAAACCATTGAAATAACATTTGGTAGCATAGTCTGTATTGTTAGACGAGTTTCTTTCTGCAAAGTGTCCGTCGACATTTTGAAGCTGGAATTTCGCTGGAACTGCCGCTGCTTTTTGATACCCAGAATTGTAGCAATGATCAGTGCGGTTTGAACTACAAAAGGAAACGAACCCAGAACTACTGTACTATAAAGACCAATTTTATCCAAATGTTTGTAGGAAATGTCGGCTTGTATCCAGGGAAGTAGGTTTCTGTTGTATCCGTAAAAATATCCCAAAGTTATTATAAACCAAATAATATAGGGCGTAATATTGTAGAGTACGGTTTTCCGAAAAGTAAACCACTTTGCGGATTCCACCCAATTAGTCATTACTATGCAACGATTTATGCCAATTAAAATTCGGAGTGTTGAAATCACTTGAAACTGTGTGAAGGCAAGCAAACCGAAATATTGATCAGCTGTGGTAATATTTCGGTTTTCGGAATCCGTAATCAACCGAATTCCGGGATAGATTCCAACCGCGACCAGTTCTAGCATGTCGGCCAGGCACAAATGACCCATGAACATGAATGCTGGTTTGGCGCGAAATTTCAAGTCTACCAACAGCGTTGTACCGATGAAAAAGTTTAAAACGATTCCCAGAAAGCAGAAAATGACATAAACTAGACCGAGCAGCAGCATTTTTGGCTGAAAGTACATATCTGTGCTAATATAGGTTAAAGAAATAATTAAAAAAAGCGGGCTCTCTGGTCACTAAGGCAAATGCCTTAGTCCGAAACAGTCCATTGGCTCTCTCCTATTTCGGACTAAGGCTTTGCTTAAGTGACTATAGGCCAGGGCAGGCGTTTTTCATTATTTCTTTATGATTAATGTCTTGTATGCTCCGTGGTTCCGCTTGCTATCCCGCGCTTACCTCATTTCCCTGACGCGCTATAATAGGCCAATGCTTCGACCTGTTACTATAATTGGTTTAGCAGCTCTGCTTACATGTTTACCAGAATTAGCACGTTTGCAGCATTGTCACCCACCGGTGGGCGACAACATACATGACAAGATATGTTAAAGTTATTCACTATGCGTAATAGAAGCAACCTAAACTATAGCCCTATGCGTGCCAGTGGACCCATCAAAATGTTATTTACTTCAACAAATAACTAGTATATATGGGTACAAAAGGTAATAACTAATACAGTTTCGGCTGACTCATAATCTTTGTTGCCTAGTTGATCAGCTAGTTATTATCCACATGTCGGCCATTGAAACAGTCCAAACATGAACTAGGCTGATTTGTGCAGTCGGCACAATATATGTTTTCACCTCCACAGTGGTTTTTCTGGTTATCTGGCAGCCAGTCTCCTACGAAATTCGACTGAGCACTAGAACATTGACGGCCAACTTTTCTTGTCGGTCCGACAATAAAGATAGACAAACTGGTCAGTTTGGCGGGGTTTTTTCGCTTTTTACGACTGGGCACTTTTTCCAGCTTCACCTTCAGCTTTTTTTCGCCTTTGGGGTTCCATCTCTGGTAACTGCTTACTCCACCAAGGAGTTGTCAAGATCTGGACAAGTCGTTATCATCAACACATCTCTATTAGCAAGAGTTTATAATACCAAGAGTAAGACACTCAGCTCTTCCTAATAGAATAAGCTTGCAAGATGCTCGACACAAGGCCGAAATCTCGGGGGGCTTCTCAGCGTGTAAGCATACAGCACTGACATTTTTTAAAAACGGGCGTTTTCGGCAAATTAAATACTATAACTTGAGCTAGGAAAATCACAGCAATAATTTTTATATCATTATGTTGCGTAGGATGGGATCTTTTTAACGATATAAAAATTATCTAGTTCGGGTCGGACAATCTCGTACAAATACAGCAACAACGCAAGGTATTTTGAAGAAGAGATGAAATTCCTGGAATTTTCGTGGAAAGGATGTTTTATTGCCAGTTTTGTAAGAGACTACCTGAACCGAACTACATAATTTTTATATCGTTAAAAAGATCTCGTTCTACGGAACCTAATGATATAAAAAATTATTGCTGTACGATTTTCCTAGCTCAAGTTATAGTATTTAATTTGTCGAAAACGCCCGTTTTTAGAAAATGTCAGCGTTGTATGTTTACACGCTGAGAAGCCCCCCTCCCCGAGATTTCGACCGTAATGTGTCGAGCATCTCGCAAGCTTATTCTATTAGGAAGAGCTGAGTGTCTTACTCTTGGTATTATAAACTCTTGCTATTAGTGTTGTTGCCCTGTCGGTTTTTGACCCGGCCGGCCGGGCTTGTAAACCCCACGGGCCAACCGGTTGATGCAAGTCGGATGGCCGGCCCGTTGGAACAACTCGTGGCAACGTATAACAGATAATATCACGTATTGTCCTGGTTCAGAGGATCGGCTGACCGGGAGATGCTTGAACCGTGAGTTTGCTGGCAGGCCAGATTGGCTCCAGTCTGGGCCGGTGGCCGGCCGTCGGCCAGCCGGTTTGACACCGGCCGGCCAACAAATCTAATCTCTACGATCTTTCCTTTTTAGCATCTTAGCGCAAGCTTCATAACTCACCACAATTCTATTGGTAACATTTACAGGTGTCACCCACCGGTGAGTGACATTGGGACGGGTGGCAAAACAAAATCTGGTCAGCAAACATTGTCACCCACCGGTGGGTGACACTGAAAAATGCAGTCAAGTTGCAAGAAAACAGTCAAGGAAAGTGTAGAACAATCAGAAACTTAAACTATCCATGGTAAGCCAGAAATCTCTGCTTTGCGTGAGGTAAAGATTTGCCAAAATCCCCTATGCCGCCACGTGTTAAACAATGCATTAAGTCCAACCACAGGAAGGTTGCTTCAACTGAAATATACGTCGGTTTTCACAAGGCTCGGTTATGTCAACCTTAGTAGGGTGTATCATACTGATATTTTTGTGAAAAGTGAAACTTTGTTTGAACAGAGGCGACTTTGACTTTCCCTTTGGCACAACTGCGCAAACAGAATGAGACGGGAATAGTTTTGTGTCAGATAACTTCAACTCTGAACCCACACGACATAGAAAATGAAAATAGCTATGGATTTATTGCAAGCAAATTTGTCCACTTTTCAGTGAGTTTCAGTGAGAATAGAATAGATAAAATGAAGTTTTGAATGCAAACAGTTTTATACGGAAAGTCACGACAGATTTCCTTATCAGTGCTATAATCAAAACGGAATTTCAGATACACAGGAAACAGAACAATGGAGAAGAAAAGGGTTTATACAAAAACAATAGAATGACTGATTTTGCTGTGCACTGCTAAGAATCAAACTTAAATAAAACTATTTTGGAACCCTTCTCCGTTTGGTATGATCACATTGTTAGAGTAGATATTTACAATTTTTCCTTATTTTTAACGTTTGGCAGTTCCTTTTTCTATTTGTTGCATAAGCTGGTGTCATGAGCTTAAATCATCTTTCAGGACTATGCACATAAAGATTTGTGATCTGATACTCTACTGATGTTTGAAAATTTTCGACCTGAACTCACATTTATTGTGGGTGAGGGGAGCGCTATTTTTGACACAGAGGTTGCGCACAATTTAAAGTTTAAGGTCAATCTAAGCTTAAGAGACCAATTGCGTGTTTACCACAAAAGATTGTGATGAACTCCAATGTAGATCAAAGACAACAACTGATCCCAGAACCTTCGACAAGCGTTTATATACACCCGGATTATGCAAATTAGGTAGCATGGCGAAATATGCAAATTAGAGTATTGCATCAGATTGCAGACAGATTTACGAAACCACGTGAATCACATTACATTCCTCTCATCTCAGATTGGAACACCCCAAGGGAAACGCTGAAGGTTCTGCGACCATTCGTTAGTTTTATTAACAAGAATTAAATCACGATATACAACAAACAATATAACAAATCTTATGCGCTGCTCCAAAACGGCCTTTGTAGACTTCATGAAATCGAGAACCCGACTCAATTGCAAAAATTTTTACCAGTGGCCAAATCAAAACATGTGTAGCCAAAAAGAAGACTACTCATATTATGTGCATTAAAGAACCTTGCAGAAATAGGGGCCCTTAGACCAAGGACGCACCTACGTCTGGACCCTCTACAGGAGGACACCGAGGCGAAGTCGGCCCTCCTGTGGGTGGACACGGACTACATTTCAAGCATCAAGAATCTACCAAAATTATAATTTTCTGGCCACTCTTCACCCCAACTTCAAAATTCTCTCCAACCAGTTATTTTTGAGTCTCGCATTGGATCACTTGCCTTTTTGAGTCGTATAAAAGCGTTTGGAGCTGCGTTTCATTAAACTAGACAAACACTACTGAAAGTTCGTTTGAAATTAAAAAGTTCGTTCTTTGGTTGTTGTTTTCGTCGCCTGAGCATCTAGATGGCAAATAATTTCCTTTCGGCTGCCAACTTCTTTTATACCCTGTAAGCAAAAGAAAAAAATAATAAACAATTAAATAACATAAGCTTTTTGATTAATTATTAAATACAATAAATAACATCATTAACCTGCTAGACTCAAACTACTACTCAACACATTTCAAACAAGAAAAAGTCATGTCAGGATGGCTTAAGTGCAAGGCTCTCGCCTCTTAAACCAACAGTCGGCGGTTCGACACCAGGCATCCGACAAAAATTTTTCTTTTCCTTACATTACCAAAACTAATTTGCATAAACAAACGACAACACATCTAAACTGAGTCCTATATAAACGCAATGTTAAACGCTTACTTTAATCGTTGCATTTCTCACGTTCGTTATGGTTGCCATTTAATGGCGTTTGGCGGCCAAGCTTGTGTCAGGTGCCCAGGCTTTTCTTTGAAAAAGTCTGGTCCCAAAGCAAGCTTGGTGCGCTACAATCAAGGGATTGGATCTCCAGCAGGAAAGAAGACCACTGTAAGTTTACCTATAGGGAAGTCGACTGAGTCGCCCAACGCTATTTTCTAGGACGGGCTTAGGGTTTTTGATGAGGTTGCTGTGTAGCCCTACTGGCCGGCAACAGCTAAGATAGACTTCTATATATACTGAGATAGGACTGTTCCTGTACTGTATTGACTGTTTGTAATTCCGTACTATGTATTTATAGAACCCCTCTGCGTAGGTGGTATCTATTAAATTGAGTCAAAATTGACCTTAGACTGGGTGCTACCCAACTCATTAGGAGTTGGGCAACGTAGTGGTATAGCAGCAATGCGAAGCGCGCAAGCAGTAGTCTAACCGAATAAATTTGAATTACTTTCCAACCAAAATTCTTTTCCAAAACATCCAAAATTTCAAGTTAACAATAACAGTAAAAACAAAAAATACCAAACCATACAGCAAAAACAAAAAATACCAAACCAAAGCCAAACCTAACAAAACTTACTAACCAATTCTAACAAAAATATGGAAAGTCAAAGGTCAGACTTTCCAGATGAGCCAAAAATAAAAAAGACCAAATAAGACTTCCAATGCAAACAGTCCCAGTGAGCCCAACATAATTGTTGGACGTTCACATAAAAGAATGAAAAAACCACAAACAAAATTACATGGGCCCATCCATTTGAATGGACGCAACATGTTGGTAGAGTCACGGGCCCAGATGCTGGACACACATGACACTTCCCAATTTTTGCAAATTTTTATCACCTCTCACCACAATTTTCCCCAAACCACATTTACACATTCAACTGTTCAGTTTCTCTTCTTCTTCGCTTTGCTGCTCTTCGTTTCCAGTGAGGCCGCCCTCTTGCTCGGCACTTCGGTAATGCCAAAGCAGGGGTCCATCCATTCGGATTTTTCTGATAGTCAATCAGGAACCATTGCAACCTCTGATAACGGTCCATCTTTGGCCACCATTCTTCATAGTTCATTTTTCCGCGAAGAAGGAAGTAGAGGTCTTCAGTTTCCATGAGCACGCCTTCTCCCACCGGTATATCCGTCGTGGCGAAGGCCGCAATTCGAAGAATCCCCCATGGTGGAATATTGGAAAAGTTCATCGAGAGCTGGATCAAGGTCATCAGCTTCGTATTCGGTGTAATCGTATTCCTCGTCCATGGGTTCCTCTTTGAACTGATGGTCAAATGGTTCCTCCGGCGCTTCATCCATAGGTTCTTCCTTTGGCTGAAATTGAGGTTCAGGCTCTGGCGGAGGTGTGGCTGTGCCAGGATGACGACCGTCAAACTGACTTCCGGCTCTCTCCGATGCATAGAGCCTGTCCAGTTCAGCAATGAATTCATGCATGAACTTACAGTAGTAGCCGTATGCCGCGTTGTACTCCTTGTGCTCCTTAATTCTTTCTTCCCGATGAAGTGGAGAAAGGTCACCAAGCTTGTCCGGATGGTTCTTCAGATTGTACTTCCTCCAAGCTCGGCGAACCTCCTTGGGGCAGGCGCTCAGGTCAATGTTCAAGGTTCCTAAAGCTGTTGTAAACTGTTCGGCGCGATGGTATCGGGGAGCCAAACCAGGAACTTTTTGAATGTCAATCATCAAATCATCCAGCAAAATCTGCAGCAAGGCATCTCGTTCCTCAATGGACAGTTGACGAAAATCATTACTGTCCGCTGCTGGCAATTCATGGTCCATTGTAATCTAAAACACTAAGCACTGTTTGACGCAGAACATGGGCCCCACTGAGGTAGGACGCAACATGTTATCCTAGGAGGCCCACGATTAGTGGACTCACCCTGCGACTGGCCCATCGCTTTATGGACACTAGTCAGTGTTCTCCAAGATCTCTGTTAAACTGTACTGCAAACACCCGATGACCCCAAAGTAAAGGCCCTTCCTACTTATCGTTTCAGACTTACCTCACTATAGGTGATCCGCGGACTCTTGCAATACAGGATAACAACCTTAACGAATCTTCCTCGTCCAACTTGCGTTGTTGCCATTTCCAGTCCATCATTTCCAGCGCTTCCATATGAATGCAACGCTGAAAATTTTGCTTTAGTTGACACCTTACCTGCTGATTGATCTTTTCAATCACTTTAGCGTTCTTCGCACTTTTGTAGCAATGAACAGACTTTAGTAAACCCGAAACATAAGACCTGACTTTTACTGTGTCTTCGATTACCCTTAAATATTTCAGTAGTAGACTTACTACCATCTGAGGTGACCCTCCCTTGCCTGATTCCTGATTGAGGGCCCAATGTCCGTCCAAAATTAGAAAACATTCGTCCAGCATGGGGTGGCAAAGACATTCCACGTACCTTGATATCTCCAATAAAGTGGCACATTCAAATGAAAACAAAATACAGCTGTCGTCAACTTGCATACAGTCCAACTCAAAACTAGTAAACACAAACATTTTAGGCAATTTACACTCATCCCTTAGAAAACTGCGAATTCGCATCAAAAGTTTACCTAGAACGTTGCAAGTAGACATCCGATTCCTTATTCGGTCAACAGGCAATGAACGTACTTGCCTTTCCGTTAGACCAATACCCCAAAAAGTATCATTCCGATTTGCCTCAACCAACAGTGCATTTCCCGTACCCAACAACCATTCCTTCAAATCTGGATTTTGAGTAAACTTTGCGAGCAAACAATTAAGCATAATTGTTGCATAGTTGTTTTCCAAAACCTGCTCTCAGTTATATTCTTGCTAATTATCTTACATTCACGGGCGGAAGAGCTTCGTAAAATTTGATCTTCTTTCACCACATCTTTGACCACGTAAGCTTTTATGAACTGATAGGCTTGCTCAACCCCCACTGGAAAATTCTTGTTCAGAAGTCGGATAGGGCAGTGGTGGAAGTTAGAGAGCCATGAATATTGCTTGCTGTGGCTAATGAAGGAAATCACAATGCAGGTGTCTTCGATAATAGGGACTTGTTCTTGCTCATAGAACAAAACTCTATTAACAAAGTCAATGCTTACCTTTGACAAGAAGTCGCTTCCGAGTAAACAGGAATGATTTACGCCACGAACTACGTAAAAAGTGTGTCGCATTCGTTGTCGTCCTATTAACACATTCAAAACACATTTACCTTTAGGGATCACTTCCTGACCTCCAAAACATTCAAGTTTAAGTCTATCCTTGTGCAACTTTAATTTCTTATTCATAGCTTTCAAACTTTCAAACAGTTCTTCACTTATTGTGCTAACTTGAGCGGCTGAGTCTAATAAAGCTAACTCACGTGTACCTTCTAGCACGCAATTCATATAGAACAAAGATAATCTAGTATAACTCGTGGTAGGCTCGTCTAATACTTCATGGTTAGAACCGGTAGCTTTTGAGGATCCGCTGGATGCAGTGGACTGGCCCATCTGTGCTGAAGGACACGAATCCGAACTACATCCAGTACAGCTCCCAAATGGACACGACTTACCTCCACGCAACCTGCGAAGACCCACAGACTGTGGACGCTTTTGCCTATTGCGAGACGAAAAGCCGCGCCCACTATGGGGGACCGCATTGGTATTAGTTGCCCTTTCTCCCTTTTGAGCAACTACTGAGCATTTCCCTGGTTGCCTGTGCCATTGTTGCTACCTCTCTGATTACGAAAAGTTCTTGAATTTCTACCTCTCCCTTGACCTCGGTTGCGATTTGTAGCAGTAGGGCAATTTCTCAAGAAATGATGAGGGCTACCACAATTATAACAACCAGACTGCGAACGTGTCTTAGATGTACTCGCTCCAGTCTCGGAACTAGAAAACTTTGCAGTCAGACTTTCCAGAAGCCCACGCATAGACTTGACTGACTCTTCCAATTCAGTTAATCGCTTGCCCAGCGCTGCGTCAGGGGCAGCAGTTGAAACGTTGATGCCCGCAGATCCGGCTTTAGTCTCCGAAGAGCTAGAAGCATTTGTCCCTTCGCCCTCTGTTGAGGACAGATTAGGAAGCAAAGACTCCCGACTCTCCAAACGACGAGCCAAATCAACGGCTTCTTTATAAGTTCTAGGGTTTTGAATAAACAGCACCTGTCGCAACGTCGGCCTAAGCTGATGCATAAAATGTCTCGCAAAGTCTCCTGTCGGTCTTGCGCCGGAGCAACTGGAAAAGCCCGTCGTGCTAGCTTTTCTAGGGCAGCTTGAAAATCACCGACCGACTCCGAAGGACCCTGTACTCGAAACGTCAGCTTGTTCCAAGCCGTCTCCGCGTCTGTAGGGGGCTTGAACTCAAGCGTGAGCGTCGTTTTAATTTCCTCATATGTTTCTGGTTTTACAGGCAGAGCGCTCCAGAAAGTACCCGCTTTGTCTTTTAAAAAGCCAGGCACAATTCGAGCCTTAGCTGCTTCGTCCCACCCATTGGCACCACATACCCTGTCAAAGCCATCGAAGAAATCTTGGATGTCTTCTCCATCAGATCCGGAAAAACTGGTGGGAGTAACTAAACACCGCTGTGTCATTTTTAAATCAAATTCAAAAATTTGCCTTAGATACAACTCTTGATACGAAATAAATTTCCCAGTAAGAGGATCCCTGGGGCGGTCGGTCATCAACAAGCTACCCAAAATAGAAAAGTTAGACTTACCGTTTGTTTTCCGCTGCCACCAATGTGATGAACTCCAATGTAGATCAAAGACAACAACTGATCCCAGAACCTTCGACAAGCGTTTATATACACCCGGATTATGCAAATTAGGTAGCATGGGAAATATGCAAATTAGAGTATTGCATCAGATTGCAGACAGATTTACGAAACCACGTGAATCACATTACAAGATTGTACTGGATGCTGACAATAAAAAATATGTAGGGTAACAGGGTATTTTTTAGGGATTTTTTTTCGGGGGGGGGGGCTTCCCGGGGGGGGGCCCCCCCCGGGCCCGGGGGGGGGGGGAAATTTTGGGGGGGGGGGATTTTTTTGCATAAATGAGCCAAAAAATGGTATTTTTTGGCGTATTTTGCATGGTGAAACGCTAAAAGTTCTCAAAAATGCCAGGATTTAAGCTAAAAATAGCTATTTTTACGAAAAAATCTTCGGCGAAGCCGAAAAATTTTTGAAAATTTGCCTATTTTTGGCAAAAATTTGGGCATCCAAAAAATCCCGGGGGGGGGGGGAAGCAAAAATCCCGGGAGGGGGCGATTTCGGGGGGGGGGGAAGGCATTTTCGGGGGGGGAAGGTCAATTTCGGGGGGGGGGGCCCCCCCGCCCCCCCCCTGTAAAAAATACCCTGGGGTAATATGCCATCGGTTCATCAATTAAGCAAATCACAGCTACAAAACATTGTTGTACCCAAAACTTCCTCAGAACAATGAACGATAGCCAACCGAGAATAGACATATATGCAATGTAGAAGGAAAACTTTATTTTCATGCCGATCCAATATTTGAACGACAGCAGGAGATTCATATCCAACTGATACATACACTTTTCATGGCAAGATAATTCTGCATAATGCAGAACATTTGCAGTGAATTAAAATTAAAAATTAACAAGAAAACATATACTGGGTAAAGCACGTAAGATAACAACATGAGTCCTAAGGAGGCATGAAAGCTAAGGGGGCCAGGTCCAAGACTAAATAGAAAATTTTCAGGGAATATTACAGGAAATATTTCTCTGAAAATAATTTCAAGGAAAAATTTCGCCGGATCCCGACTATTGTTGTTTTTATTCTACTCAGTGAGAACAGTTTCTGATTTGATACCATTAAGTTTTTGATTATCAAAATTCTTTTGCTGTTGAAAAATTGTCAAAAATTTACAAAATTTTGATTCCCTCAAATACATACACACATAGAAGAATTCTGATGACCGTGAAAAGTTTACATACACATCTGAATTCTGCACTGCCATAAAAAACGTCTGAATTTAACTTTATTTTTTCAGTTTAAAATAGTTTCCACATATATTCAGGAGTTTTAGCAGTCTGTAGTGCCTACTTCCACTATTAGTTCCCATTCATTCCAACTTTGTATTCTTTTTCTTTCTTCATATCATCAATTCCCGACATGGCAACCGAAACGGCTTCCATAAGATTTCCTTAGGATACAATTCCCAATCGTTCAGGAATGGCAAAAAATGGGAAACATTTTGGCCAATCATTTTTAGACTCTTGTTTCAAACCTTCAAGTCCATAAAAGTCTGCCATCAAAAGAAACCGACACATATTCTTTGGAGAGAGCTGGGAAATTAGGACGTCACGGCACCACAAACCCAATTCCTGAAGTTCATATCGATGAGCCAAATGTAGTAATCCTTCCGCCTGACTTTCAACCAAACTGGTCAGATCAGCCTGTGTAGAGATATTTCAGAAATTCCCGGACAACAAACTTTCCACAATCCAGAGTCAAATAGCGGGATTCGGAATCCCGAAATTGCAATTCCGGAAAGCGACAAATAACCCGACTTTGAGCCAAAAATACGGAATGAACGAAAAAACTCGGCGCCGTCGGAGCTGCGAATTTGAACATCGGACAATTTCGAAGGTTCGCCGGATTGGTTTCACCAAGAGCACATAATATATAAGAGTGTGACAGCAGGCAATTTCTTTCTTATCAGCTTCAGGTACATGCCATGTTCGCTAACGGCTAACCCCCCACAAATATGTATGCTCACTTCAAATAATTTCATCCAGTATGCTTGCATTCTAATACTCGATAAGGACAAAAATTACGCGCATAGGCGTTGTCTTTTCGAGCTATAACACGTAAACATACGGCGAGTGAGCCTACAGAAACCTGTACTGGGTACTAGAGATGAGATCAGGGCCGAGAAAGCCCGGCCCTGCCCGGCCCGGCCCGGCCCGACGGGCCGGGCCGGGCCGCGCAGACCTGATATCCAGTCAGGGCCGGGCCGGGCCGGGCCTGAAAATAAAATTAGTAAGGGCCGGGCCGGGCCGCGCAGCTCCCAACGGATAAAGCCCGGCCCGGCCCGGCCCTGTCCGGCCCTGCCAAGCCCTGACGTTTTTTACATATTAATCTATTGCACATGTACACTTTCCAATTCTAATAATTGTGTTTGCCTTCCTGACTTCAAATTTCTTGCTTTCTTTACACCAAATGAGACTGCATGTGCCAAATATTGTTTGAGTTTGCATACGGTTTTTCGAAATTTTAGTTGATAATGAGTGCCTGTTTGTGTTTGTTTGTGTCTGCTTTTGAGTAACCAAAATTCAACCGTATGTAACTATTTTAAACTCACTAAAACAATAAACCACTTCGGTAATTCGAACTCGGGCTAATTTAGTCCTCCGATTTATTATTCTCTTGACTAATTTCCTTAGTAGGGTGGAATTCTGAATTCTAAACATTCGTTATGCATTGAGAGAACATGTATATACTTTGGGTCCCAAAAATAGTATAGTGAAGCAGAACACATGATTGTACACGTCTCAAAACGCCATAGAAGAATTTTTTAAAAAATCAGGGCTTTTCAGGGCCGGGCCGGGCCGCGCAGACGTAAACGGCACTCAGGGCCGGGCCGGGCCAGGGCCTGAAATGTTTGACACAGGGCCGGGCCGGGCCGGGCAGACCTAAAATTTGAACAGGGCCGGGCCGGGCCGGGCCTGAAAATTCGGCCCTGATCTCATCTCTACTGGGTACACACTTGTGGGGGGTCACTAAGTAGGTACACGTTTGTGAGGGAGGGTCAGCCGTTAGCGTGCAGAGCATGTACCTGCTGTTGATAACAGGGAGCCTGCCAGCTGTCACACTCTTATCTATCACGTACTCTTGGTTTCACTGACCATATCCAAGGTGTAGCCGGGACGCATATTTCTAATCTGTGTAACTGGAATATGTAACAAGAGGTAGGAAATCCAGGGGTCAAAATTCCTTGCTACACAGAGGCAGACAGCGAGAAGATGCTGGGATCAACTCTTAGGTCTAAGGATCAAGCTAGCCTAGTGTGGGTCCAACCTAATCCAGACGGTCCGCCTGTTGGGTATGTGAGTTCACTAGTGCCTCAAGGCCAGTACTTATCAAGGGAACAGTTGCGATGCTTAACTGCTACCCACGGATCGGTACCAGGGGTCACTGCGCAACAGAAGAGAACCTTAAAGTCAGAACAACTGTCACACTCGAACACGCAAGACCAGGGCTCCGTATGAGGGCTTCCTTCGGGCTCGCTATCAACAGTCCAAGCTTCAATCTCAGCACGATTCCACGGCTGAGAACAGTTGCAATAGAAGGTTACCTCCGAATGCTCAGGCTCAACTAGAGAACTACCCTCGTGAACTAGGAAGAGGATGCTAAAACTATACTGGTTGTGACACTCAGGACACTGATGAAACGGCAAATTAAGTTGGTTCTCAGGCTCACTAATATCACTAAGATTTCCTTCGTCGTCAGCGTCTCCGTAGACAAACTCAATGGGCTCAATTTTCCAGATATCGTCGACTCAGCGGTTTCCTATCCAATCTAATACCAACTACAAATACTTAAGTTCTGATCCTAGATTAACTATTTACTATGTCCAAATTACCTTAACGTCAAAAAACACAAACACGCAAGATCAAGTATACTACAAAATCTGTTGCAAAACTGATACAAGAGGAATCCGTTCACCGCCTAACGACTAAACCCAAATCTATGATCAGTCTCAGGTCCCTACTCCGAAACCTTAGCAGAAGAAGAGCTAGAGCTGAAACCTAGTAAACTTTTGGTTAGATTAATATTTTAGCCTAATGGTTGCCACACACACGCACACAGACACACTCACCTAACAGTACTCAATATTCTCAGACTGCGAATTGATTCGCAGTCACACAATAATTTGCTTTTCGGGGTCGAGGAGAGGGGAAGTTCCCTATATGCTCCCTATATGTACCTGAAAAGTGTGCACAAGTCCACCCGTCCCTGGTCACGAATAGTTACCAGCAATACGCACCAGCAGAAAACCAGTAACTATTCTATCCTCTGCTAAGAGGACGACCTGTAAACGTTTGAAGTTCGGTTAAAAGGTTTAAAGAGAGAGAATTTGGGCAGATTTGGCAGAACAAAAAGAAACAGAGCAGATCAAAAAACAGATAATTTGAGACAGAAGAGTAGCAGACATTTTTGACAATAAAAGCTAAGAGTTAACAAAATTGATAAGGATCTTCGTTTCTTCAGTGAATCAGATTTAACATCCAACCCCAAACTCCAGATCCCAATATGACAGTCCTAAGTAGTTAGTGCGTCCCTAAGCCAAAGAGGTGGCTCTCAGAATAGTTCTAGATTCAAGCTGAATCTCAGCAAACTGACGTTTTGGAGACTGAATTCCGGGCAGTCCGGACAGAGCAGCAAGAGAAGAACCGGAGAGGCTGATCGGAGGCAGAGACGAAGAAACGGTCCAGGGGTGATCCAAGATGGCTTCACACACACTGGCAGATCAGAAAAGGCCAACGATCAGGAGACGGAGAGAGCAGGCTGATGTCCGGGCGATCACTGACAGACACTGGGATCCACGGGATCCAAGAGCAGAACCGGAGGCAGAAACGGAGCAGCGAGAAGGCAGATCGGGCTCAGGAGAAACCCGCGCTAGAACTGAATCAAATGGGTTAAAACCTTGTCGGTTTTAACCCGGATTCAGTGATATTAACTGGATTTCGTCAGGACAAAGGTGAAAGTTTAGTAATTTTGATGAGTACTAGACTCAGTCTAGATTAGGGTTTTTGAGCAAAACTAGTGAGGACTAGACGAATTAGCCTTTGGGTGATCTATCTCCAGAACTGAGGAAAAATGGCTTATTGAAAGGAGAAAGAGAAAAGTTTCAAATTTTGAACAGGAAAACTGAACAGAGGGGATTTCCATTGGAAATCCCCTACCAATGACGTGTTCCTGAATTTCCTCTTCAGGAAATTCAGGGAAATCCAGCTAATATCAACTGATATTAGCATACAATCATGAAAGCAATAGAGATATCAAATAATCTAGGGCGGCGAGAGCCCGACTTTAACGTATGATTTCGAGAGTGGGACTCAAGGTCCGATTTGGTTGGTTTTAGACTCGCACTTACAAGAGTTATAAATCCTAGAGGGGAGTGGGACCGCTCATCCTAGAGGGTGATTTGAGAAATCGGGCTTCTGAAGCCCAAACCCATTTTAGGTAGACCTTCCCCCCAGGCGTACCCCGATCCCAACCTAGGATCCGAGAGGGAGAAAAGTTTTGAAGGGGGGTATCCTAGAAGGGAAGAGGCAAAGCCTCTCCCAACGAAACAGCTCATGGGGTGTCTGTGATTTTCCCCCCAGCATTTAGACCACGCGAGAGAAGACAGACGACCGCTCGTCACTAACCCCAAATCACAGACTGACTGGAGTTTGCAATTTTGCTCTCAGGTTAACTTTTTCCTCGTGTCTTTTGCAATCATCTTTCGATGATTGGCTGCTTTCATGATCGCACTCTGTCATTGGCTGGTTTGAAAAGGAAGACCCAGCCTCCTTCTTTTGAATTTGCGCCTGGGCTGTTTGTCATCTTAGTTACATAATTTTTTATGACTTTGGGTCCGTTTTCGAGTGGCCCAAAGTACCTCAACAGCCCTGGCCCTAAACTTTTATGGCGTCTTTGTCTTCAAGGACCTTTGTCCTGAAGCTGATTTCTATAGTACATGAAGTTTATTTGCCAAGCAAATGAAGAATCCAAACAGACGCGACAGGCGAACAGGAGAGAAACGAAGAAGAAGAAGAAGAAGAAATCGTAATAACAGACAGGGGGCCTGGAAGCCCAAGACGAAATAAGCCGTACCTAAGCTAAAAGAGACTTCTACCTAGTCTAAAACTTAGCTAGAGACCCATGATTACCTATTTATTAATATTAATTGTTAACTTATTTCTTTTCTTTCTTTCAGGGGTGACTTGTGCCTTAATTTCAGAGGGGTTCCCCTCTGTCTGACTTATGCGTGTGATATCATTCTAGGAACGTGAAAAGGTAGCGCTGAACCTCACACATACGTAGACTCAATGCTAGACACTCAGACTGGCCTTCGCTGGCCTTCACTCACACACACAGAACTCAATAGTAGGGACCTGTAGATGAACCCCATACAGTTGATGAAGCAAAATAAAAGGGGTTAAAATCTAACTGACCTCACTCAACTATGATGGTGAACGGACTCCATTTTAACAAACATCAAAAATACAAATTAAAGATTACAATTATCAAATCAAAGGACTAACTGGACAGAATCTATACATTAGTCTTTGCTAAGTGAACATTAAAATTTTAGGTTTCTTTTGGATTGCCGTGAAAGAATGGCGAAACTGTACAGTTACAATTACAACTTCCCTTATAATTACAACTTCCCTTATACAGTACATAGTTAAATTAATTTACAATTCGTACGTAAGCAAGAATACAAATATTAATTAAATAGTGAACAAGCATAAACTTAGCTAAGTACGAAATAAAAACTAGTTACAAATCGACAAATTGCTGTGCTGTTCTCTTTATGCTTCTAATTTCAGAGTATAATTTTACTTGAACGATCAGCGGGAACCTCGGGAACTAGAGATCTGTTACTTAATTTATTTGAAAGGGTGGAGCTACCGTCCACATTAGTTGAGGCGGACCCAGCCAGCAACAACTACTCGTAATTTTAGCAAGAAACAGTCCTTCGAACAGTCCCTAGCCCTTTTCCCTCAGTGTAACTTTTGATTGAGAGGCTCAAAAGGTTAGCTTTAAACGTTTCCTGATAACTGGCCACATTACGAATCCAAACTTTTTTAGCAAACCCAATTCGCTGAAAATAACTGGCGTGACACCACCTTATGTGCAACCTATTCGTGACAGGTTTTATCAACCGATTAAATAAGAAAACTCCTTAGTTTAGATCATGTCAATCCTGCTTCCTAGGGGCAATCAACCAAACTTCAAAAGCTCTTTTAGAAGGCAAATCAAAATCCCTTATTTTTTTCATTTTCTTTACATATATCTCAATTCTCAGCATGTTTTACTGAAACGTTGGCAGTTTACAAGATTATTATAGAAACAAGTTAGTTTACGTACACTACTTTTCCTTTTCCGGAATTTATTTCTGGGATGAAGTGGACAAAAACAGAAGCCCGTCCAATATTAAAGAAATAAATAAAATACACTCTTGTGCTAATTCCAACATTTTCCAGTTATCATATGTACACGTAAAAACACATTAAATTCCTATATTAGTAGTGCATGCGACCTCTGCCAGACTTGGTTCAAACACTTGCGGCTCATCAGTGGAGAAGTGTAGAACTAAGTTCTTTAGGTTGCTTTGGAAAAATCTTCTACAAAATAAGTGAAAGATAGTTTCGCCGCCAGTCGCCTCATAAAGTGACATTAGTGTGGTGAACAAACATAGATGACATATCGCTTACAAATTAATTTAGAATTATATTCGCTCATAACGAACATTTACTTTCGAAAACTGTTAACAAAGGGTAAGAAATTAGAAAATTCTCTAATATTTCGATAATTAAAACATTTCAAACACGAAACATGAAATTCTAACAGAATGAAATGAATAAATTTTATCACCGTTTCCTTAAAATAAATTATATATGTTTTTTTTGATAAGTACTCAGAAAGGAGAAACTCGATAGAGTCTGAAGACAAGACAAAAACTATTCTCGTTCCGAAATATGAAACATTTCTCATTTGAAAACTGTTAACAAAGGGTAAGAAATTGGACAATTCCCTACTATTTCGATAATTAAAAACATTTCAAAACATGAAACATGAAATTCTAACAGAATGAAATTAATAAATTTCATCACAGTTTCCTTAAATTATACATATTTTTGATAAGTATATACTCAGAAAGCAGGAACTCGATAGATTCTGAAGATAAGACAAAAACTATTCTCGTTCCAAAATATGAAACATTTCTCATTTTGAAAACTGTTAACAAAGGGTAGGGTAAGAAATTGGACAATTCCCTAATATTTCGATAATTAAAACATTTAAAACATGAATCATGATATTTTAACAGAATGAAATTAACAAATTTCACTATGCTTCCTTAAATAATATTTTTGAAACGTACTCAGAAAGCAGGAACTCGATAGATTCTGAAGATAAGACAAAAACTATTCTCGTTCCAAAATATGAAACATTTCTCATTTTGAAAACTGTTAACAAAGGGTAGGGTAAGAAATTGGACAATTCCCTAATATTTCGATAATTAAAACATTTAAAACATGAATAATGATATTTTAACAGAATGAAATTAACAAATTTCACTATGCTTCCTTAAATAATATTTTTGAAACGTACTCAGAAAGCAGGAACTCGATAGATTCTGCAGACATGACAAAGCTATTCTCATTCAAAATATAATACATCTATTTATTCAGTGTTAGTTCAATGCTAATACATAGATAATTACCAAAATATACACTTTAGGCTAGAGTAAGAATTAGTAAGTACTAGTACGGCTTCAATAGTACGTAGATATACTTTAGTACGACATAGGTCGTAAAGACTTTAGTACGACGACAGTCGTAAAATACTTTAGTACGACGATAAGTCGTAAAAGGGTGGGGTAAAGAGCTAGGAGACCAATTTTACAAAAACTTTTTCTTAAAACCCGTTAGCATGGAAGAGAGTATAGAAGGAGTTATATACTTTTAAAATTATGAAGCATATATATAGCACATAAATTTTTCGCGATTATCATGGAAAAGGAAGAAATAAACCAGAAAAATTAAGAGGATAAATTTAGGTACGTTGGAATCGAAAAACTTTACTCTATTTAGAGAAACAAAATTGGTAAAAGGTAATAATTACTTATACGGAAATAGAGCGCAGCCGTCGAATATAACTTTAATATAAATGTTCTTCTTTCCAATTTGGCTTTCAGCTTTTAAATATTCTAAATGCATTTAAATGTTTTGGAAACTATTTGCTTCTGACACTGTACTCTTTTTAAAGAAATAAAAATTTAAGCTCCAGTATATCTCAATTCTCAGCATGTTTTACTGAAACGTTGGCAGTTTACAAGATTATGTTCAGAAGGCACTGTCTGCATTTAGATGCACAGTAGAATCTCACCGTGAATTATCGAAACAATTTGCTCGACCATATTAAAGTTTTAATTTTTTTTTACAAGTTTTAGTGTATATTGTGCATATAGTACAGCATTTGTAATGGAGCAAATTCAAGGTAAGGCAAAAACTTTAAAATTCTAAGTGAACAAAAAAGTTTAACCCAGTTGGTTACTATCGCAGTACCTATTCCAATTGTTTTGCAGTATTGCTTTATAATTTTGATTGTATATATAACCCTTGCTGGGGGCCTGCATCCAATATTAAATAATGTTAAAATGTAAATACGAATTTTGTACTTGGAACCGGGAACCGGAAGCGAGAACCGGAACCGGAACCGGAACCGGAACCGGAACCGGTTTTGAAAATTGGAACCGGTCCCAACTCTAGTACAGAACACATTAATAAATCGTCTGTATCGCGACTCACTCGCATTGCTATGTACTCAGTTCCGAATACACTTTCTTTGGTGCATCTCCGCGTTTGAAACAAAATTGTTTTATTGTTGTCTTATCCTACGTATTGCAGTTGTTCTTGCTCCTAACCTGAAAATATGCACTATTGTTGCATGTTGTGATTGAGTGCCGTATTCTTTCTGTTTATCCGTTCTACCAAGAGTTCATAATTCTATTATATATAAGAAGAAGAGTAAGCCACTAGAGGGCTTCTCTTCTTGGCATTACGTAACGGTGCTCCGACCACAATACGCGTATGTTCCCCCGTTTGGTGGGGGGGGTCGACAAGCATACCCCCTCCCCGTTTGGTGGGGGGGTATGCAAAAGGGGTCCCCGTTTGGTGGGGGGGTATGCAAAAGGGGTCCCCGTTTGGTGGGGGGGTAGGCAGAAGGGGGTCCCCGTGTGGCGGGGGTCGCCAAGTTTGGCTGAAATTGGCTGAATCTGATTGACTGTTGGCGACCCCCCCACCAAACGGGGACCTCTTTTGCCTACCCCCCCACCAAACGGGGACCCCTTTCGCATACCCCCCCACCAAACGGGGCCCCCTTTGCATACTCCCCCACCAAACGGGGACCCTTTCTCAAATAGAACAAAAACTACCATAATCCTCTGTTCTACCCCCCCACCAAACGGGGAGGGGGTCTCTGCAATCTGATTGGCTGTTGGCTACCCTCCCCCCACCAAACGGGGACCTCTTTTCTGCTACCCCCCCCCCCACCAAACGGAGGGGGGTATGCTTTGTCGAAGAGAGCTACCCCCCACCAAACGAGGGAACACTCGCATATTGTGGTCGGAGCACCGTTACGCAATGCCAAGAAGAGGAGCCCTCTAGTGCCTTACTCTTCTTCTTATATATAGTGCAATTATGCACTCTTGGTTATACCTTGGTAACACTACGCTAAGAAGTAGACAGATTCGGTAACTTGTGGGTGCTATTAGTGAGATGTGTCCGTCCCTGAACTTATTTGATTACGGCTATTGCATAGGCAATGGGAGGTGAGAATGCTTCTTTTCACAGTCGTTGCTGCATAAAGACAGGTGGAGTGTTAATGCTCACTGGTTTTTTCTACTTGGCAGAATCATCGCAGGAAGTGAAAATTTCTTCGGTCCCGGCAATATGCTTCGTACAGAGTTGGAACAAAACTTCAGGCTTTAAAACATTTCTTAGTAAAACTAATTAAAAGGTAACGCCCCCGGGTGGGCTCGAACCGCCAAACTCTCGGTTAACAGCCGAACGCGCTATCCAATTGCGCCGCGGCGGCTGTCACTGAATAGCGGCGTACTCAACACAACATTAATAGATCGTTTCAACCATGAGACACACGCATTGCCATGTACTCAGTTCCGAGTACACTTTCTTTGGTGCATCTTCGTGTTTGAAACAAAATTTGCGCTATTGTGGTCTTATCCTACGTATTGCAGAGTTGATCTTGCTGCCGACCTGAACTTATGCACTGTCACTGCAATATTTACAAATGGTGACAATTTAGCCTTTCCAAAACTCCTTTTGTTTGAATGTCTCGAATTGGATGAGCAACGTTGCGTGTTGTGATTGAGTGCCGTATTCTTTCTGTTTATCCGTTCTACCTTGTAACACAACGCTAAAAAGCCGACAGATTTGGTAACTTGTGAGTGCTATAAGTGAGATGTGTCCATGCAGAAGCTTGTTTGATTACGGCTATTGCCTACACTGTAAACAAGTTGGCCCCAAAAGGGCAGTATTCCTGCTTAGACCTTTTAATTAAGCAATTACGAACATTGTCCTTAGCAGACATGTGCAGGAGGGGAAGTTCTGGGGGGGGGGGGGGTGAAGGGCGGCCGCAGGCCGCCGAAAAACCGGATTTTTCCGGTTTTTTACTGGAAAAATCCGGATTCTGGGGGGGTGAGGGACCCCTCTGGGGGGTGAGCTCAGGTCTGGGGGGGTGAAAACCCCCCCAAACCCCCCCCCCCCATGCACACGTTCCTTAGTTAGAAGAAGCACGGTTAAGCGTTCGTACAGAGTTGGAACAAAACTTAACGTTTCGAAACATGTACGGGTAAAACTAATCAAAAGGTAACGCCACCGGGTCGGCTCGAACCACCAACCTTTCGGTTAACAGCCGAACGCGCCAGCTTCAAAATTTTGCTGAGAGGTGATACCTAAAGCCAATAGTGCTTAGCCGAAATCTAGGCATTTTTGAGTACCATTGTTTCTTCCTCCAAGCAAGATACATAAAACTACTATTGGCTCTTTCTGAAGTCACCCCTCGGACCAGGGGTGCAATTCCAAGACACTCACAACTAGTGTTTGAGGCCGGCCGGGGTTTCACCGGCCGGCTGGCCGGCCGAGCCCATCCGTGTGGCCAGCCCGGTGAGTCCGTAGGCCGGCCGGCTACCGGCCTAGAGCAGTTTGCAGTAGTTATGTGGATCGGATCGGCAAAATCGATCCGATCCGCGATCCGGAGGCCGGATCGGATCGGATCGGATCGGTAGGCCTGTCGGATCGGCGATCCGACTTGATACCCAACATCACATAAAATTAAGCCGTACCCGCGCATATTTGTGACTGAACTTGGCTTCGATCACTGCACTGCTTGGTGCGACGTCGTTTGTACAATAGTTTCCTTCTACCAACCAAACTTGATTTTGGTTTTGAGTCTCTCAAACTCAGCATTCAGTAAGTAACAACCTATTACAGAAACGTAATACTTTTACATGCTATATAATTTTATGCAATGCATCTGGCATCAAAGTGCTGAATCAAGACCCGCTGTTACTATGCTGTTAAGTATTAATGAAAAATGAAATAATTAATTAATTAATGTATAATTCCCTGTGATTAATTTGCTTATTGCTGTCAGTAATTTGGAGTGAAGGTTTATGGTTGAACTGTTTGTGGCTTTATTCCATATATAACACGAAGTCAAACTCTGTGATCATTCGAAATTTACTTGCCGCAATGTTTTTAAAGTTTTTAGCCCCTTTTTCAGTGTACAGTTCAAGCTTCAGATTCAGTTTCCGAGAACAAAATGAGTTTGATCGGGGATCCAAAACATTACAACTTCAATTTCGGTGTTTGGAACATCAAGTTAATAATTTTTTACTCCAAATTGAAATTAATTCTGAATATTATAGTTTTAACTGAAATATTTGATTTGTATTGTCTTAAATTGGTAAGGTTAAATTTTTATTTTGGTGGGCAGGCCGCGATCATCATCTGGCGCAGTATTTTGAGTAATTTTACTTCTAATAGCACAGCATCGCATAGAAAATTAGCATAACTAGATTTGGAATTCATTTTAAGCTTAGTTGCTCTATTTTGTAAATATCTGATAGGTGATTTGTATCCCAGCCGGCGGTCGCCCCGCAAACAAAAGTCGTCGGCCGGCGGGCCGGCCTCAAACACTACTCACAACCTTGTCCCAATCGGGGATAGGTGTTAGTATACCGCTTAGTCGTACATCCATGCAGGTGCATCTGACAAGCTTAGACCACTACCCCAAAGAGGCCCCTGTTAATTTCAACATGTAATAAGTAGGCAAGCAAGTAAGCTATGCAGCACGCACGTTTTAAACCGTTACCCACATAGGAGCCGTATGATATTTGGGGTAAATCTGTAGGGGGTGGGGGGACGATAGCGTGCAAATTAGCTTTTGTCTGAGGAGGCTTGTTATACTGTTTTCATTACATACGTACTCTTGCTAAAACGAAGTTTCCTAAATCACTAAATCGCATAATCACATAATCTAATATACATCACATCACATCACATAATATACACTGCATCTTTACTAAGGTTCTACATAGACCTAAACAAGTTAAGTATAGCCAATTACAGCAAATAAGAAGGGCAATGATAATGACAGTATGGACATGGAGACAGATGAGTTCCCCAGAATCCGGTAATTTGAGGAGATTTTGTATACAGTATAAGCAAGAGTTTATAATACTAAGAGTTTATAATACCAAGAGTAAGACTCAGCTCTTCCTAATAGAATAAGCTTGCAAGATGCTCGAATATCCCTCATGAATTAAGAAACAACGTAACGCATTTCTAAGAAATGATGAAATTCCCAGAATTTTTGTGTCAAGGATGCTTTATTGCCGGTTTTGCAATAATTACCTAAATCGAACTATATAATTTTTATATCGTTAAAAAGATCTCGTTCTGCGCAGCATATGATATAAATATTATTGCTGTACGATTTTCCTAGCTCAAGTAAGCCCCGCCCCCGAAATTTCGGCCTTAATGTTTCGAGCATCTTGCAAGCTTATTCTATTAGGAAGAGCTGAGTGTCTTACTCTTGGTATTATAAACTCTTGGTATAAGTATACAAACAAATGTACAAACATGTAAATAAACCACTTAGTTTTCCTTAAACAATTTCCCAGTAAGCAGTCAGGGTATTTTCACAGGGAGGCAGGCGGCGGGCGCCCTCTCCGAAATTACCTTCCCCCTAAATCGGCCCCTTCCAGGATTTTTTGGGTGCCCATTTTTTATCAAATAGGCCAATACATAAATACCCTCTCAAAAATTGACCTTGCCAACCGAAATCTTCTTCCCTCTAAATCGGCCCCTTCCGGAATTTGTATTGGCTTATTTTTAATGGGGGGGGGGGTTGGGGCCCCCCACTCGGCGACCTCCCCTGCCTTCGAGGTCCCTCACCCCCATAAATTCCGACATCACCCATAACCCAAAAAATTGCCAAATGTTTTTACCATTTTTACCATTGCCACCATTTTTACCCTAAACTCGCAAAGTTTCTGGCATTGCCAGTTTTTAACGAAAGTTTCGCTATTTTAACTTAAAGAAAACCTAAAATTAGTCATTTTTAGCGATGATAGGCAGTTTTTATACGAAAAAGTAAAAATTAGCATTCTTTCAAAAATATGCCCACCATCGATGGGGGAACTCTGAGCCCCTTCCATAAATTTTAGGCCTAAAATAAGCCAGTTTTTGGTTGCCCAATTTTTGTCAAATGGGACAATACAGACAATAATCATTAATAGGCAAATTTTCATAAAGATTTTTACCTAAAATATTTATTTTCAACCTAAATCCAGGCAATTCTGAGAATTTCTCTAGCGTTTCTCATTGCAGAATATGCCAATGTTTGGCTTGGTTTGCAAAAAATCTCCCCATCAGACAATTCCTTGCCTCCACCGAGGATGCTCCCCCGTAACAAATCCTTAAAATACCCTGAAGCAGACAACAACATGAAGTTTAAACCACAAGTACCACCAATACGTACATAAGAGATTATACATATATACGTGTGTAAACGTCGTGTTCGTTCAGATATATAGACAATAACAGAAACAAAAAGCATATCGCACCAAAAACTGGTAAAACCGAATAAAGTCCTTTACACTAACGTGCACATGGGTGATTAACGTATTCAATTTATATAGCAACCGAAGAGAAATCGTCTTAATGTACAAAGCTAACCAAAACTTGAAGATTCAGCAGACAGATAATATTCGATACCTGAATTATTGGCATAATTTAGGCCAATATTATATATTATAAAAATGTTAATATAAAGTCGATGCAAATGACACTGTCGAAAAAGTCAGCATGTTGAAAGTTGAAAATTATGTTCCAAATGAGTTCAAGTTTTCAAAATCGATTTCCAAAACTGAAACCTGCTTATATAACAATTAGTGATGTGGATCGGATCGGATCGGCAGCCAAAATCACCTACCGATCCGATCCGGCAAATGGTCGGCGATCCGATCCGATCCGATCCGATCCAGCCCCGGATCGGTCCGATCCGATCCGATCCGACCATAATTTTAATTTTCAATTGTAGACACTTAAATTGCTATATTTTCCGATTTCCCATTATTTTGCAAAAGTCTTAATCAAACTTCGCATCTGAATCTTATTGAATAATTCTGAAAGTCTGTATTGTAGCTGCAGAATGATGTGTAGTCACCTTTGAAAAATAACGATTTGTTTTGTTTTGGTAGTTTAATATCTAGTGATCACTGCACAAAAGACATTGAGAAGTGATAACTATACAAAAATAAGATGAAATTGAAGAAGCTAGGGTGTAAGAAAACAAAAAATGTGCGTACAAACTTTGGTCATATTTATAAGCAAGCAATGCATATGTTTTAATATCGTTCGGAATTGGAGATGACATGGAAAATCCGGAATCCCGGGTTTTATTCACGGAAAACCTACATATTCTAAGGTTTGCTAAAATTTATGCACATTGAAGAATTAGTTTTCGTGATCAACTAGATTTGATTCCGCGGCATATTTTTGCACTTACAACCTTTTCAACCAAAGTGCACACAATTTTCGGAATTTTCGGTTTTTCAAAATTTCCGGAATTTAAATATTCCAATGCTCACGATATGGTTATCATTTAAAAGCTCTTGACAATCTGAACACGTTTAATAATACATCATTTCCCAAAATGCACGCGATTCCCAAATTCACGAAAACAAGATTTTTTCAGATTTAAATGTTTTCCATCACCAACAGTTATGGAGCTAATGGTCTTGACTCGAAAGTTCTTGACCAGGTGAACAACCTTTAAAATACAAATAGATCCTGTAATTGCGCTTTGTTCCCGGAACTCACAAAAACTTCCATTTATGATTAGTGAACTCGAGAAATTGAAACATTTTCAGGTATTGGTTCCAGCTCATAATTAGCTTTTAAATAATACCCTATCAGTATACAAGTGCAAATATATGCACCTGGAATAGCTGTATTCGATCATGGATACAAAATTTTGAATGTTGTAAAATTTTGGAGAAATTAAAATTTTTAATAAATAAGTATTATTAAATATTAAATATTTTCCGTGGTTCAATCCCGATATGTAGGCTGTTCTTAATCTCCAGTTCAGGGCTATTCTAAAAGTATATATTGTTGGGGCGTGCTCTGAAGGCATAAGTTCGCAATAAACGACACCGAAGTTTTCTTTCACACACAATTTTGGTCTTACAATAACAATAGCATATACAAAAAGTACGTCAGGTGGATTTGGATACTTTCCACTATTGTGCAAACGCACTTGGGCAAAAAAATTTTCCTTCCAATTTCAGACAACGTTCCTATTAGTTGAGCGCTTTTAATCATATCAGATTAAGTCATTCTCAGTAGTCAGCGGTACTGACTTTAAAAAGCGGAACAGACTGTCCAAAAATTAATCAGCAGCAAGTTTTAGAGAGCAATTCCATCTGACTCTTTTATATATATACATTTAAAAAATTTATTTATCCAGAGAGAGAACATAAAACAAAAACACAACAAATTTCAGCATTTGAACAAAATTCAGGAAAAATTTTAAAAATTTCTTTGAGAAAATTTTGCAATTTTGTAAAAAATTGGTATAAATTTTCAAAATTTGCCTCCTTTGCCGGATCGGCGATCCGGAAAAATAAAGCCGATCCGATCCGGCCGATCCGATCCGAAATTTTGTCGATCCGATCCGATCCGATCCGACCCCGGATCGGTCGATCCGATCCGATCCGCCGATCCGATCCACATCAATTCAGTCTGAATGAAGTCAAATACTGATAAATCATGATAAAATTTATAAACGTTACAACAGAGACTAAAGTAAAACATCCCCAGCAAGAAAATTGCTAAATAACAATTGCAGTATATATGCAAACACTGAACGTAGTATAATATACAATACAGTCAGATACAGATACATCGTCCGGCAACAAGCTGGCCTACATTTATTTCCACGGCTGTCGAAACAGTTTTTGACGTCTCGAAGAGCCAGTCTTTCCCCTAAAACAATTAAATTGGAACAAACATTACAAAACAATGAAACTAGTGAAGAATATAAAACATAAGAAATAAACTAAACAAATTCACCAAAATAAAGCTGAAAAGTGAAATTAACAAGGCAAAGCCTTTCTGCAATCCACAGGTGAAAGCAACTGTTCTTTAAATCCGCACACAACTCATGCACTAATTTTCCTCAGTATAAAACAACAACAACAACTCAACAACACTTTCCGGAATTAATCACTCTAAGATAAGTGTTGACGTGTTAATAAGTTCACCGGAACGCAGCAAATATAGCATTCTACAAAAGTGGAGGTTATAAACCTGAATGCGATTCCATGATCCCGATTGACATTTAAAAATATGCTTACTTCATAGTTTCTGACTTAGGAACTCGAGAGGCAGCCAAAGTCTGAGGAACTAAATAAAAATAAAAGTAGCAATTAGCTCCTTCGGACGTCGAGTCACTGACGCAGATATCGGCAACACTATTTCTAATTGCATGAACTTTAGTTGGCGTGGAGAGCAAAGACAACCGAAAATCTCAACCCGAATTTAATTACTCTTGATTCGAAAGAAATTCATAATTAACATTCTGATGGAATTTCATCGTTTACTGCAAGAAAATCAAGTAAATTTAGCTGCTTTCTGTGAATACACAATTTCTGAAAAAATCATATTCTAAATCATCCTTCTCTAAACTTATCTAGATTTGTTTTTGCTTAGAGCATAAATATAACCTTAAAATACTAAAAAAACTTAGACACTACACAGTTTTCCGCAATAATTCTCTGGGGAAACACTGACTGACGAATGCAAAGACGTGTGGATACGGATTTGTTCTCATATGACCGATCGGTCGAGGAGTCCGCATTTACAACAACAAAAACCCAACCCTGTGTTATTGCTTCGCAAACTATTGCTTAGCTTCCCATTAATAGACATGAGAGCAAGTATGAATCACAAACTGATTAGTTGTTTAGTATATACAAAAATCTCTCATTTCAATTTTACACAAATTCAACAACGTACACATTAACATGTATATTTACACATATGTAGATATTCGCGGAACCAACAGAAAAATTAGTAGACATACATGTTGGTCTAACAAAAAACACGATCACGAAATTAAGGAACACATAACTTCATGCTAAGTCTGTCCTTTTCAAATTTCACATCAAGCAAGTCAAACAGGTAGCAACCTACGTATACTGAATGAAGCAACTTATACTGACTGACGTGACTATTTTCTCGGCGGCACACAAGATTAAAGGTTAACAACATCAATGTCACATTTTACCGGCAAAATATCGCCCTTCAGAGGCATTTACAGCAGGAGTGATCGGATCACTCAAATCTGGATACAGTCGGGCCACAGTATTAAATCGAAACTGATAGCCGCCTACCAAAAATTGAACAAAACAATGAAAGTCAGTGCACAAAAAGTATTACTACAAATCCACAGGAACTGAACATTATTGTCAAATTTATAACAACATAAATCTACAAATAGCACGTAAGTATGCACACATAAAAATATTAATGTTGAAGACAGACAACGCTACCAGTCTGTGGTTAGTAAAAATAGAAAGAAGTAAGAACAGATAACATAATAACAAAAACAAGTGCACGTATATCACAAATAAAATGCAATACAACGTCAGTGATTACGGTAGTAACTTAGACTGAACCAAAGCACACCAACCTGGCGTCATTTCAGGAGTTTTCGGGGTCACAGGCCAGACCGGTGTGCTTAGCGTCGGCATGATGTCAGCAACATTAACCAAACCATTCCAATAATCACTCGGTAAATTCAACAGACCGCCCAATATCTAGAAAAATTATAAAAATTCTATAAACCTTCCTGTAATATTTCAGTTTCCAGAGCTGTAACGGTAGGCGACACTATGAAGGCTCAACCACAGTATAACCAAGAGTTTATAATACCAAGAGTGAGAAGCTTGGCCCTTCCTAATGGAAATGGCCTGCGAGATGCTCGGCACATTAAGGACGAAATCTCGGGGGGGGGGGTACCACTTACCATTGTTCAGCATGTGTTTATATGCGTTTGAACTAAAACGCATCCGATTGGCTAATCGCCTACCTTATGTCAAATTTACGTGTATAAGAGGAGCCCCCCCCCCGAGATCTCAGGGGGGGGGTCCCGCTTAGTGTTGTTAAGCGTGTGTTTATATTCAGTCGAACTGAAAAGCACTGATAAGGATTGCGATAGCTGAGGCTTTTCAGTTCGACTGCATATGCACATGCTGAACAATGGTAAGTGGTACCCCCCCCCGAGATTTCGGCCTTAATGTGCCGAGCATCTCGCAGGCCATTTCCATTAGGAAGGGCCAAGCTTCTCATTCTTGGTATTATAAACTCTTGGTATAACCAAGAAGGAGGTAGAAAAGAAACACAAACGATTTAGATCAAAATTTTAAAAACTGTAAAGAAGATTTTAAAACATTTTCTTCAAATCAGCTAAAAAATCAATTTGTCGGTTGAAGCCCGATACTATATTGAGTTTTATGAAAGGAAATTTTATCAATATAGGTCACTGCAAAAAGTGCTAAAAACCATTTCTTTCAAAAGTCTGGATAGGCCCTTGAAACATTGTAAATATAGACGGTATTTTTGGTGTTTGGGGGATACCCTAACATTTTAGAAATTTTTTTGCAGTGATACCCTTTCCAAAGTCAGAGCAGAGCACTCAGAATTGGACACTGTGTCAATGTGCGTAACATAATATATCTTGCTACCATCTGCTGCTTTCCCATCTCCTTATATTGCTGATCCTGAGAGGGCGTTTCACAGGAAAATCCCACAATACTGGGTGCAAAGATTGTTGTCAAATTTTCAAGGCTCATTTTGTTGGTATCTTTATGCTCAGCGACCCTGCAATAAAAGTTTCAAATACAACAACTAATTATCAACAAAACATTGGAAAATATCACTTGCAAATTGAAGTTCATAACGAATCAGTCTGATTTTATTTTAATTTCCACAGATGAATCTTAAATAAGACTTGGGGTATCTCATCATTTGTAAAAAGATCAGCTCTCAGCGTTCAATTTTCACTAAACGAACCTTTGCAAATGTAGCATCAAGAAAGCCAGAGTTTCCCGATTAGGACGGGGTAAATCTTCAATAACTTCATATAGTTTTCTAGTACGTCCATCCACATTTTGAATGTCTACAAAAACAAACGTTAACCCATTATCAGATTCAAAATATATATACGGGCAGACAAGTAAATAAATTCTTAGAATTATTGCATTCTGTCCGGACAGATCAGTAAATTGTGTGAAATAAATAAATGTGTCCTGAGCAGGGTTGGATGGACACATGCGTAAATCTTTAAACAATGAACTAAATATATACATAGTTTCAGAATTTCTGAACTTTTATTTTTATTTAAATTTTAGTAGTAATTTTTACTTTATTTTCAATATATATTTTACGTATGTATCTAGTATCTATTTATTTACTTTTGTTTTACTAAAATATAAATTCGACTACGGGATCGAATTAATTCAGTGTTACCTATTGTGTTAAATGGAACAATCTATCAATCTAAATGCCAATTATTTCTTTCAGTTCTATCATAATCTCACTCATCTGCCCGTAACACTATGTTAGTCATCACAACATCAAAGCAAGGGAAAAGTAAGCAAGTAAGCTCTTGCCGTTTTTCTACACACTCAGTTGCCTTCCTCATTCACCCCACTGTTAAAACATATCCTAATATGTTAATTAATTAATTAATCCTTTTAATATGTTAATATCCTAGTCAGAAGACTCAGATTTGGTCCTACTCACCCCACCGGCAGGCAAAATTCCAATGCACTCTATCCTTATCCACAACTATTTTATCAACAGGTAGGTATATAGATAGGTATAACTTCCCGCCCGCTAGCTTCTTTTATCAACATTCAAGCGATCGGTAAAACACTAAATTTTACTTCAAAAAATGAAACCTAAATTCAGAGCACTGCCAACATGGTGTGACATACCAACAGCCCGTGAGAAATCATGCCACGATGAATGGGGAATAACAGGCTCACGAAGCCAAAGTAAAAATCGTTTCACACACCCGGTCAAAACACTGATATCGTCAACATTTCGCTAAAAGAAATTAACAGAACTGAACAATTTTGTTGACATTGTTCAATTCTGTCATGATAACTAAACACACAGCCACAAATTAGCGGAGTTAAAATAGCACACAATCAGTTTTCCTGATGGAGAACCAAAGGGTGGAATATTAATTTTGTTGGATTAGGAAAACACTTGGAAAAACCTCGAAGATGCCCTATAAATAGTAGAAAAAATGCCTCAAATTAATAGCCATAATATAGTCACGTTGTAATTCCCAAAAAGCAAGCCACCATAAGCACGAATCTAGAAAATGTTCAAGCTTTTGTTCCGTAAAGTGATAACACGTTTTTCAAGCAAACGATGCTAAACAGCATCGCTACGAAAACGTGCCAGCCACAAAGACAGAGTAGGTAAGTTTATTCAGATTCAAATTACCCTCCAGTGGACTGTTAAGTAAGTAACTATTCTTATGTTGTCAAGTAAAAGATTATTTGTAAAAGCATTAGTAATAATAATAATAATAATAATAATAATAATAATAATAATAATAATAATAATAATAATAACAATAATCTAAAATTATGTAAAACAGACCAGATTGGGCACTCCTTTTCCCCACAGAAATTCTTCTGTCATTCTCACCACCACACTTTCTGATCTGAAAGAAATGATTAAACTGCAAACACAACAGCCCAGAATAAGCAAGGTAGACTATCACTAGTTTTAACCAACCAAAAAATCTAGAACACAACATTTCTCAAAGTTATCATGATACCAAACAGCGAAAAGTTCCCAGACACAAAAAAGAGTACAACAATGCAACGACGTATTAAAACGGCTTATATACCATCTTATAACAACGTTGAATCAATTCTTTGCACAACAAGCTCCTTATTCGTGCACATACCCAGGCACTCTGTAGAGTCCAACTTCATTAAGACCCTGCTGTCCATCAGTGCGTCGCTCAATCTCAGTGATACAGTGAATCAACAGATGTGGAATCATGGGCGACGTTGATGGAGTAAAATCAGCCAGATAGCCCTAAAGAAATAACACCGGTTAGACCGTGTTATTTTCTGCGTCTGTGATCAGAATCAGATTTTCCTATGAATTCATTACATGAATGCAAAAAAAAGAATAAGACAACCAATAAATTACTGGTATTATTTTAGAGAATTTTCCATGGGGGACACTCGGGGAGGGGCGATTTTTCTAGAGACATGTCAAAATTGCGCTATTTTTATAGCGTTCGATGAGACAGTTAGTTTTTAGCGCAAAAATAAACACATTGTCATTTAGTGTCAAAAAAGCAAAAAATCTGACTAAAAATCTACAGCGACGCTGGAACATTTTCCAAAATTTGGCCTTACGAGCGATGTTTTCAGGGCAGAATTTGGTACCACTTTTGCGGGAGGGATTTTTTTGGGCGAGGAGGTTGTTTATGCCCCCCCCCTTAGAATAAGCCCAGCATTAATCATATTTCCACTTTGATAATTAACAAAGTACATATTTTGTTAAACAGCAAGCTCAATCTGGTGGCTCTGCTCCGCTCCGTCTATAGCCGCTGAAAATGTCTACAGCTCACCGCTCAACTAAAGTTAAAAACCGTATTAAATCCAACCTTCAGATTTCGACGCGGCGTGGAGGCTTTTGGAATACAAGGCATAGGAGGATCTTCCTTACAATCTTGACACAGCGTGATCCGGCATTCAGTACATTGATACGCCTTGCGGCCAAAGCCAATGCGGTCTTTGCGATTTCGACGAGGACACTAGAAATGCAATACAACAATAAAACAAGCTAAATTGGCATGAATGGTTTGCCGCCGCTTCTTTCTTTACGCAGGTACGTTTGTAGCGTCGAATTTAATCAAATCGGTGGGAAAAAGCGTTTTCCGTGCTGTTTTCGCAAAATGGTTGCCCTTAAAGGGGCAGTTGGGATAAGAAGCCTTCTTTCGATATGGTTGCCCTGAAAGGGACAGTTGGGATAAGCAACATTCCCTGGAAATGGTTGCCCTTAAAGGGGTAGTTGGGATAAGGATCTTTTCTGGAAATGGTTGCCCTTAAAGGGGCAGTTGGGATAAGCAACATCCCCTGGAAATGGTTGAACTTAAAAGGGCATTTCGGATAAGGAATTTTTCTGGAAATGGTTGCTCACTTTTGCGGACTGCAACAGCGTAGCATTTGGCTATATCTCGAGATCCACAGGAGCAAACATTTCGATTGCAGATTTGGAATCTGCGTCCCCGAATTACCCTATGACCGACTTTTCAACCAAATCAGACATTAAACGTTTTTATCTATTTTTGACACCTTCACCTGCAAATGGTTGCCCATAAAAGGGCAGTTGGGATAAGAAATTTTCTACTAAATATTGCTGAAAGTTACTTTACACTTCTTTTTAAAGGGTGTCCTAGCAAATCCACCGGCTAAACTTGACCAACGAGTTCAAAAAACACAGATATTAGGCGTTTCTGGGCAGTTTGCTCAGTTTTGCGGTCTCCAACAGTGTAACTTTTGGCCATATCTCGAGATTCACAAAAGCTAGAAAAACGTCGATTGCAGATTTGGAATCTACGTCCCCGACTTACTCCAGGACAAATTTTCAACCAAATCGAAGAGAAAAAGTTTTCGACCATTTTTGACACCTTCCTCTGATAATGGTTGCCCATAAAAAGGCAGTTGGGATAAGGAATTTTCTACTAAATATCACTGAAAGTTACTTTATACTTCTTTTTAAAGGGTGTCCTAGCAAATCCACCGGCTAAACTTGACTAACGAGTTCAAAAAACACATATTAGGCGTTTCTGGGCAGTTTGCTCACTTTTGCGGTCTCCAACAGTGTAACTTTTGGCCATATCTCGAGATTCACAAAAGCTAGAAAAATTTCGATTGCAGATTTGGAATCTGCGTCCACGAATTACCCTAGGACTGACTTTTCAACCAAATCAGAGACAAAAAGTTTTCGACCATTTTTGAGAATCGCCTTGGTCCCCCCTTACGATTTTAAAAAATTAAATTCCCTGCCCTGGTCGACTGGGTGGGTCTAGAGCAATGAAATTAAAATGGGCCAGGTTTGGGACCAACCCCCACATACCCACCAAATTTCAGCTCCGGACGTTGAGCCTAGCTTGAGTTAATAGGGGGGGACAAGAAGAAGAAGAATAATAATAATAATAATAAATCCTACCGGCATCAACGGGTTGTCGCAGCCATTTTCCTCTTATCTAAAGGGCGAAAACTCAGTTTTGGTACATTTTCAGGCTTTGGTGCTATTGCAACTTTTTTCCTACTCGCTAAGAGCTTTCGAATGAGTACCATAGAGTCTACTTTTGTGACAATTCTTAGAAATTCGCTTTTCCGGGAATTCCCGGATTTTCGGTTTTTCGGCCATAACTTTCGCTGGACGCATTTCCGGAAAATGTCGCAAGAAGGAAAGTTGTTAAGCTCGACGAGCTCTTTCATTTGAGTACCATGTCGACCACTTTCGGAGAAGTTTTCCAAAATCCGGAATTTTCCGGGTCCAATATCTCGAAATCCGTAAACTTTCCGGAAATTTCGATTCCAGTTTCGAAATCAGCGTGGTCGAATTACCCTATGACCAACTTTTGAGCAAAATCGGAGACAAAAAATTTTTAAGCCCAAAATCCGGGTTTTCGTGAATTCCCGGATTTTCAGTTTTTCGGCTATAACTTTCGCTAGACGCATTTCCGGAAAATGTCGCAAGAAGGAAAGTTGTCCAGCTTGACGAGCTCTTTCATTTGAGCTCCATATCGACCACTTTTGGAGAAAATTTTCAAATTCCGGTATTTTCCGGGGCGAATATCTCGAAATCCGTAAATTTTCCGGAAAATTCGTTTTCGGTTTCGAAATCAGCGCGGTCGAATTACCATATGACCAACTTTTGAGCGAAATCGGAGACAAAAAATTTTTACGTTTCCCTTGGTCCCCCCTTACCATTTTTAAAAATTCCGGGAGCCGCCATTCCCGGAATCCGAGAGATATCGGGATGCCCTTACAAACGGGAGCACTTCAGGTCACCCTACAACTATGGTGAGAATTTCAGCCCGATCGGTCCAGCCAATCTCGAGAAAAAGGGGGGGGACACAAATGTTGACCGGAATAATAAATAAATAAATAAAGAAACTTAGCCATATCAAAGGGTTGTCTTTTTTTTAAAAAAATGCGACAACCCAATAATAACACGACGAGAATAAGGGTTTGCCCTTTTCCTTCGGAAGTAGCGGCAAACCAACAAACCTAAGAATACAACCCCATAAGCCAAATTAAAAAAGCATTCAGGAAAACTAATGCCTAGCAGGAATACCTATATAGTAAAGTACAGACAAATTTGCGCAGCTTTAGTGCTCACACAACACTCTCCGAACAGGGGCCCGTTGCATAAAAGTGATTAGTGATCAGTTGATTAGTGTAGTAGTTTTTCGGGAAAAACTTTTGCTGCAGTCAGCCGTTTTTAGACTTTTTGGGACCACATCGTAGCTGTTGAAGTGCTTTATCCAAAAATCATGAAGCATTTAATTTATCCCCACTGACTCATTCAGTCCAACGAAAACTTTGAACTCAATCTTAACTTCTTTAGTTTTTAAACTGGCATCATTCCAATTTAAGTTGCAACTTAAGTTAGACTTTTGATTTTGTTAGAAAGCTCAAAGCGCTTCAAAATTAAAAATAAGTTATTGACGTAGCCCATTCGTAGCTTTAGTTATTGTCTATGTACGTAGCATAATGTAATTGCTGTTGTAATTGCCGCCAAATTTAACGACTCCAAATGCTTCAGCGACTAGTGAACTCCGAACTCATACTAGTCTATTAGGCTGATGAGCCCAGGAATTACAACACCAAATGTCAAGAAAACTGGAGTATCATGTAATGGGGTTAGGCATCAAAAGTGATTACTAAGCTTCATTTTGTTATAAAATAAAAAGCAAAACTCAGAAATTATATATACCTCCTGGCAGTTCTCTGGTCGCATTACAGTATGCGGTATCAACAAATGCGTACGACTCGTCAAAGAAACGGTGGAGACACCCTGACGTCTGAGCGGATACCTGTATAGAAGAAAAACACGAACAGTAAAACCTATTTTAAAAAGAAGAAGCAATAACAAAGCCACGAAGGAAATTGAAAAATTATAAACTAAACATGCAATGTGTCTCCCAGAAAAACCAGTGACTGCGATTCTTAATTTAACAAATTCGTAAAAAATTGAAAATTTAAGTAGAGCTGGGGCCGGTTCCACTAGAACCGGTTGGAACCGGAACCGGAACCGGAACCGGAACCGAACCGGAAGGATTTTTAGAACCGGAACCGGAACCGGTAGAATTTGGAACCGGCCGGTTCCAGGCTCAAAAACTGAGCTTGAACTAAAATTGTTGCCAAATGTAAAATTTGAGAACGTTGGATTTTTGGCCTGGATCTCAAAATCTACCAGCATTTGATTCTTGGGCATGATTCTGTGATGTCTCGACAGCTGAAACGAGAACTGCATTGGCGCAAATGTGGAATCATTAGCGATTAATTCAAAATTGGCGATTACTACTACTAATATTCGAACAGTTGTTTACATTTCAAGAATATATACTTAACGAATAACTCGATGAACGAATATTCTAAATATTTGTTTATTCCCACTTAGTTAATTGCTTGATATTAATGTTTGGCGGCCGGCCGCCGGCCGACGACTTTCGCTCGCCGGCCGGACGCCGGCTACCGACCGGCCGGCCGGCCGCCGGCTGGGATACAAATCATCAATCAGAAATTTACAAAATAGAGCAACTAAGCTTAAAATGGACTCCAAAACTAGTTTTGCTAATTTTTTATGCTATGCTGTGCTTATTTTCTAAGACAACATCCGAAAATAAATATCTTAGCAGTTTATAATAACAGCACTGCAAACTGCTCTAGGCCGGTCGGCCTTTGGGCTCACCGGCCGGGCCGGTGTCGCATGCTAAAATTTCCCCCATGCTAAATTTTCCCCGGGGGGAAATTGTAGCATGCCAAAATTTCCCCCCTTAGTTGTTAGCCTAAAAGGGGAAATTCTAGCATGCCAGAATTTCCCCTCTAATATTTAGCATGCTGACATTTTCATTTTCTTATTTTAATGATATGCTTGTAATTTACAAGTAATGAAGATTAATCCTTTTATCTCCTTTCATTTTAAAAAACCTTACAACCAGTTTTTTCCAGAGCGCTGGTATTGGGAACTGGGAACTATAGGTTTAGCAAGATATTATTTAAAGATAATATTAAAAGTGTTAAATTTCCCACTTTAGTTATATATGTCAGTTAATCACGTCAATTTTTTAATTTTTTTATAAATTTAAGGTTATATATAAAACAAAATTGTAAAACTATATTGAAAAATATAATCCACTCAAAATAGTTAAAAACGTTGTGTGAATGTTAAAGTTTTAAATGCCTAAGGGGGAAAGGATTACATGCTGACGTCATCATGCTAAAGTTTCCCCCTTACATGTAATAAATTTTAATACATATGCGTATGTATATGCATTATTAGCTAGGGGGGAAAATCTAGCATGGGGGAAAAAGTAGCATACGACACCGGCCGGTGAAACCCCGGCCGGCCTCAAACACTACTTGATATTATGGACGATTTCTGCATTTGTTGCGGATTTCGAAATAATCGAATACAAGTTTTGAACATGAATTTCTCGAAGTGTGTGAAAGCTAAAAAAGCGACCGGTTCAGGCTACAAAAAACTTTCCCGAGGGTATTTGTTCTGAAATTGCTTAATGAATAAACAAGCTCACTATTTTGAGAAAAATGTAAATTTTGTCCGATTTTCGCCAAAAGTTTCAAGTTTGGATTATTATTATTTATTATTTATTTCTGGATATTTCTCCCAAACAAAATGACCAAATACAAAACTTAAAATTTTCTTTCAACAGTTTTCGCCAAAATGTAGCGTAAAGTAGATTTCTAATTGCTTGCATGCGTTAACATCCTTGTTCAAAACAATCTTGCGCCATGTAAAATTTCGGATTTTCCTTGCTGTGCTTAGGCAGTTATGCAGCCGAGCAGTTTAGACCAAGCTTGAAAACCAAATCAAACCCAAATCAAATAAGCTTTGAAAACCAATTTTTCTTTTTATCTCTTAGACCGTAAGGAATCGAAGAACACTTTCCAGAGCAAAGTTGTAGGTTTTGGTGAGAGCATTCGAATGACTACGTTTGTGTATATAGTTTATATATTTTCATTAGTTTCATCATTTTTGTCCAAAACGCAGCTTCTTTAAAAGACGCTTTCAATTATTCTTTAGACGCAAGCCGGAGTCAACATTATCTCTGAAAACAATTAAATTTTGCAGGAGCAGAAAGATTTGAAAACTGCTAGTACCGATTTTCTTATTTTTCAGAAACTTCTTCGGCTTTTGACACAAAGTTCCAAAGAGTGAAGGTACATAAACAGAAAGAGGATTCGGCAGAACTAGTCTGCACAGAGGTGTGTCTGTGTGAAAGAAAGTAGCCAATTCCGCACAAAATTAAATCTTAATATTTCCTATCTTTCAAATATTTTAACTATATATATTTAAATTTTCTGGAAACAACCTCTGAAAGCCACTATAGTTTTCATTAAAGAAATTTAAAGCTAACCTTTCAGCAACTCTCATCATTTCTTTAAATCATTTTCTTGCTTTAAGATTTCTGTCGATATATATGGCAGGCGCTGTTAGTGTACCGCGTTGTTCGCTCTTTTTTCCATACGCCATCCATAATTTCAGGTTATGGTTACACCATACAGGTGTCATAAACATTTTGATGCACAATAGCATTGAACAATTAACTGTTGACACAATTTTGTATCTTATGACAAAAAATTAACAAAGAAAATTATCACTGCAAATTTTGTACTTGGAACCGGGAACCGGAAGCTAGAACTGGAACCGGAACCGGAACCGGAACCGGAACCGGTACCCTAGAACCGGAACCGGAACCGGTTTCGAAAATTGGAACCGGCCCCAGCTCTAAATTTAAGCGAAATCAACAGCAATCATTTACTTACGGACTATTATCATTCGCATACTGAGTTGTTGCAACACCTGCAACAAATATAATAGAAATGGTAAAGCAATAAGCATGACAAAAAATTAAAAGCATATGACAAACTCCAAAAGAAGAGCATTATTTTTCAAAACATTTCCCATTTCAAACCAACTATTAAATATCACTACACTGATACCTGACAAAAGATGAGGCTCCGAAGAGCTGCGATTCATAGTTGATCGTCTTGTAGGATAGCGAGACCCCGAATTATCCGGGTTATTCCTTCCAGATGGTTTCCTTCGACTAGGAGGTCCATCCCCGGCTCCATCTTTTGCAGACATTATTCTGACATGACCCTAAAACAACGCAGAAATGCAAATCCAATAGAATGCAGGCGCGCATATCCGACGACATGCGTATGCTTTACTTACCTTTTCTGAATTTCCCAAGTTTAATTTTGTGCTATGCCGCTAATTTATTGCACTAAAGATAAGGACGTATAACATCTGATACCGTATACAATAAAGCAGGGGGTTATCCAGGATCTTAAAAAGGTAGGGGTCCAACCCGAAAAGAGGGGGGCCGAGCCTAATTTTTCTTCAAAAATAGCCAAATTTGGGCAAAAACTAGCTAAAAGTTTACCGGAAGGGGGAGGGGGTCCGGGCCCCCTGGATACGCCCCTGCAAGAGAGTGAGCGTACACAAATGTGTAGTACATAACTACTCGTTGATGTGGGGGATCACTGGGGTCCAATTTGCAGCCACTACCGTGCAGATCGTATCTCAAGAGTAGTAACTATAAAGACTGTGACGCTTGTCACACTCTTTGTTATTATGTACTCTTGGTCATAGTTAAAGCACACAAGCTCGGCTCATTATGCTAATGGAGAACCGCTTTGTACTAGTACGAACCTTCCCCGGTGGTGGTGACTGACTCCTGGATCGTTTCCCAGGCGGCCGAGGCGTCTCCTCCGCAGGGGGCCCATGACGATCGCCCGACTTGCTACGAGTACGCTTTCGAGCGATCTGTTTCACACTGGTTTCCTCCTCCCCGAAGCCATTCTTCTGTTCCTCACGAACCCACTTTCGGCCACTACGCAACATGGACACATTGTGACTGGGACTTAGAGGATCGACAGGTGGCGATTGGAAATTCTGATGCTGTCGAAACAACAGGTCCCCATTATTGCTGTCATCAAAACTGATCCCATCACGGGACAGCACGGAGAAGGTTGAACCACGATCATTTTCAGCCGGTCTTCTGTAACAGAAAAAAGGTCAAAACGGCTACTGCAAGGGGGTGCAGACAGTAACAAAAGACAAAACACTAGATATAATATAACTAAAAGGTGTAACTCGATACGTTGCCTAGGGAGCCGAATGCTCAATCCGACAGTTTCTTCCGTCAAACCGCACCGACGAGTACGTTAACATTCATACGGGAGTCACTTACGCTTGAATTTTGACACAAGAGGATTAAGGATGTTGATAGGGGAGGGGGCAGTATGCATACGTATTTCCGGGAAGTCTGAATACAGCTAAACAAACACTATCCAAATTGGCCTGATGAGCAGCAGCGTTGTTGCAATAACAATTTGCAATGACCGTCCTGTTAAAAGCACTCTAACAAAGATAGAATTAGAGTTGATTCTCATTACAGATCAATATCTAATTCAAGTGTACCTATACACACCTATTGGGTCTCGTTTCCTGAAAGGCATCCAACTTCTTACGAGTCTCTTCGGGCAAAATTGCTTCCTTCAGTAGATCTCTAACAACATCCAGAATGCTGTGCTAAAATAAATAATCTGTACAAAATCTTTGCGTACAATCCGTACTGTCTATTAAAGTTCAGGGTATTTTTACAAGCCAACCAAATACAATCTCCCCCCACCCGAAATCGACCCCTCCCGGGAATTTTGCTTCCTCCGGAACTTTTTGGGTGCCCAAATTTTTGCCAGAAAAAAGGCAAATTCTCAACACTTTTTCGGCCTCGCCGGAGATTTTTTCGTAAAAATAGCTATTTTTAGCTTAAATCCAGGCAATTTTTAGAAGTGCGCTTCTATCTGCAAAACACGCCAAAATTCAAAATATCAATTTGTGGCTCATTTGCGCAAAATATCCCCGCTCGGGAAAAATCACTTTAAATATTCCGAGAAATCAGTGATAAAACTAACGACTTGTAACAACTAATTTGGGCATTGAAAATTGTAGGCAATAGTATGGCACGCATACTCTGTTTACATTATTATTATTTATTTTCGATTTTCGTTATTTATATTATTTTTTGCTTTATTAACATATTTTGAACACCGCAAACAAAACATCTATAAAAACAAGGTGATGCATATAAAGGAACTTTAGTCAATTGGACTATAAGGCTTCGAAATATTTGGTTTTTCTAGGATGTAAAGTGAGTGTACGAATTTACAGCATTTTATGTGCTGGTCTCGTAGAAAATTAAGATACTCGTCATACTCCATTAAATTATGTTTCTGAAATTTTAGAATATCTTTTAATTACAATCTCATGAATTGAAGGGCACGGTTTAGTCACTTTGTGAAATTCAAGAGGGGTATACATGCGTCTAATAGCCGAGGTGAAAGCGGAACCACTAACCCTTTAACGCCCACGGTATATCGAGGGTATTATGGCAAAACCGCGTAAGTCGACTTTTTGGCGAAATTGAGTTACGTGCAGGGCACCAATTCCCTAACTCATACCTACCTTCTGGCAAAACCGCGTAAGTCAGAAGACCTTAGATAATGCAGTAACACGACAAAAGCAAATTCACGTAAGTAACCATTTGCTTTGATGTGCGTGGAAAAATCACGTAAGTACACTTACGTGATTTTGACAACAAAGTGCATTGTAACCTAACCTCAGTGGAGAAACCACTTAAGTTGACTTACGTGGTTTTGCCTGATTTGCATAATGCAGACTTGTGATGTTATATGTTACTTACGTGACTTTCCTATTACTGTTAATTGCTATGCCAGAAATATTTTCTCTTGTTTTTCAGATTCCTGCCTTTGTATGGACCCATACATGATTTCACAAACATTGCTGTTATTAACACCACCCCATATGGAAGCACGGGAGGTGGGAGAGGGTGTGAAAACTATTACGTAGGAGCGTTAACGCTCCTACGTGATAGTTTTCCTGTTACTGTGTCTATTTTCTGATTTTAGTGACATGCTATATTTTACATAATTCTTAATGGCTTATTCAGTTGGCAAACTTGTCTTGGCAAAATTAGCCCATAGTCCGGCTTGGCCAGCAAAAATCGTTGATATCAATGACGCGCCAGAAAGCGCAAAAAGAAAAGGCGGTCAAGTGATGGTCCAATTCTTTGGAACGCTGGATTTCAGTCATTTAAAGCGAAAACAGGTGGATAGATTTGCCCTCAAACCTGGAAAAATAACTGGAGGACTCAAGTCTGCATATGAGGAGGCTTTACGGTAAATACTGTATGCAAAGCATTTAATTAATACGTAAATTATATACGCCAAGAGTACTTAAAATTCCAAGAGTACTTAAAATTATATCTTTCAATGCTGTGCATAAAATTTGGAAATAGGAGTTTTAGTGATAACGTGGCAATGGATGATGCCGTATATGATGCTGCCTCCGTAGCTCAGTCGGCAGAGCGTTTGCCTAGTGCGCAAAATGTCGTGGGTTCGAGTCCCACTGGAGGTCCGAATTTTTCTGACCTTCGGTGGTACATGACTTTCTTATTCTTTCTCATGTATACAAGTGGATGGGCGTATCTAGGGGAGGGGTTTTGGGGGTTGAAACCCCTCCTTTTGGGTTATATATATTTTATCTATTCCCCATTACAATGAGTGCAAATGTTTGTCAAAACCCCCTCCTTTTCAAAATACTGGATACGCCCCTGTATATACAAGTGCACAAGAATTTCTATCGGAATGCAATAATTTATACTCTTCAATACAGTATTCATACTTTCAGATACCAACAGATCCATGGTGCTGGGCCTTTTGGCAGTACACAAGGTTGTTCTACTGCCCAGTCTGACCAGCCTTCGGCCAGTCCCGGCCGACCTGCCCAGTCAGTTCAGACGCCACCTGCTACTCCAACTCAGTACCGCTCACCCGGAGGGGCGGAGTCCAGTCCTGAGCAACCCCTTCTTGCTTTAGCACTTTCACCTAGCAGGCGCATGCTGGGACAACCTCGGCAACTTGCTTACCAAGCTTGATGCCCAGAGCAGCTCGAACCGAAGAAAGCAGTTCCGACTCAGAGTCTGACTACCGACCGAGTAATTCCAGCAGTGAAAGCGAATCTGAAGAGGAACCGCAGCCTGAGGCTGCCGCTGTGCCTGAACCTGTACTCGACCAGCCGGCCGAACCCGACGAACCGGCTCCAGTTCCTGCGAAAAGGAGAAAGATTGCGAAACCTTCAGACTGGAAGAGACAGAAAGCTAAGCTGGCCCGCCAAAGTGGTGAAGCGTATGTCACTTGTAAAGGCGACGAACGTCCTGCCAAAACTCCTTTTCCTGTGGACTGTACCAAATGCCGTTTCAAGTGCCAAACGAAGATTTCTGAAGAACAGAGGAATCAGATATGCCGCAACTACTATTCTTTGGCTGATTTTCAGCGCCAAAAGGATTTCCTGCTGCATCGCATGCATGCAGCTGAGGTGAAAAATAGAAAAGATAAAACGAGTCAACGGAAGGATCGAGAACGATCCTATACCTACACCTTTATCGATGACAACGGCGAGGAGCACAAAGTCTGCCAAAAATTCTTCCTGAAGACTCTAGCCATGCCAAGTGACTCAGCTTTGAGAACCGCCCGAGCTGGCACTGGCGAACAGGGCAACTTTGTGGCTGAAGATAGACGTGGAAAACACATTCCGAAGAATAAGACCCCCGAAGAAATTGCGCAGAAGGTGCGAGAGCATATTGCCAGCTTTCCAGTTATGAATCCTCACTATTCCAGACGTGATTCCAGAAGGAAATATTTGGCCCACGACCTGAATAAGACCAAACTACACAGTTTGTACGTTGATTGGTCCAGGGAAAATGGTGTTCAGAAGGTGGTTGGCCAACAAGTCTATAACCGGATCCTAAATGAAGACTTCAACATTGGCTTTTTCCAGCCAAAAAAAGGACGCTTGTGCTGTGTGCTTCAAGAAGGATGAACTGGAAATGACTCAATCTCCCGATCTTGAAACTTACATGACTGAGACATACAATCCACATCGCCAGCGCCACAAGGAGGCCCAGGAAGCCAAAGCGGCAGACAAAGTTCGAGCCGCCACTAACGAAAACTTTACCAGTGCCACCTTTGACCTTCAGTCAGTTCTGACAACACCCTGCAGTGACGTCAATATCATGTACTATAAGCGCAAACTGTGCGTTTACAACCTGACGGTATATCAGCAGGAGAAACCTCACGATGCATACTGCTATCTCTGGGACTCGACATTTTTTAAAGTAAATTTAAAGTAAATATTTTTGTAAAGAAAAGTTAAAATTTATTTGGGGTATATATACAAGGATAAAAATGCTCCGATGGAGCATGAAAAATGCAATATGGGTGACACTGGGTTTTAAGCGGACAGAGGACTAGGTGCCATTACTATTACAAAATTGTATTACATTGGGGAATAACTGCTTCCCTACTGCATTCACCAAACTCCTGCAGGCTCAACTATAGGCAGCCAGGTGAAAATACGAAACTCACCAGTTTTTCGTTTTCCTTTTCCAGGTCTGCTACTTTAGTCAATAATCCAGATATAGATGACCTAGGAAAAAAATAACGGCAAAAATGATGCAAACAAACAGCAGTGAATAATAAATTTTATAAATAAATTAATAAAATTTTATAAATTAATAGTTTTGACTGGATTGGATTGTTAACTACTGAGATTAGATTCGAAAATTTCGACTTTTCAAAAACTTTAGCTTTAGCTTGTCTTAACACACAGCCATAGGACATCGTTTCCGTTGGAGTAGGGGAGCTTGAAATCTGAAGATGAACATGAAATACTCCCAAAAATTTTCACTCGATTTACCTCTTATAATATTCGTGTGTGATTCTGACAGACAAGGGTTGTGAACTGTGTAAAAATGTTAAACAAGTTTTACAGTTATAAATATATTTAACACAGCAGCAAATTTTTGAACTTTTTAACAGGTAAAATTAAAAGAAGACAAAGCAAGTATGCATTCTATACCGACACTCCGTCAATTCACGCTGTCGACTAATCAACTCCGATTTAGCCTTGGCAGCTCCCTGTTCATACTCTTGAATCAGTACTCTGAGTCCGTCTGCGTCAGTCTTGCTTTGCTGCCATTTCTGTCGTGTCAGATCCCAAGCTTTCAAAATTTTTATTATTTCTGAAAACACAGATATGGAAAATACGCAATAATTATAACGGTATATATATACTAGAAGTTCAATTTAAATTAACACCTGGCATTTTTTAGTGCCCCCCCCCACTTTTCGGTTCCTTTTCGGTTCCGGAAAAACCCCACTTTCGCCCTCTCACTTTCGGCAAGTCCCCCCACTTTTTTGGGGGTCGCCCAAGTGTCGAAAAATTAGGTTTTTGAGGTCAAATTTTCAAAACTTTTAACAATTTTTAGCCAGTTTACGGACTGAGAAGGTCATTTTAAGCTTAAAAACAGCGATTTTTGCGTTTTTACCTTAAAAATGCTAATTTTTCGCTAAAAATCTAGGTATATTAGTACCTTGGGCTCGCCCCCCCCCTTTTCCGAAGCCCCCCCCCCCTCCCCCACTTCAATGATGTTTACCTCAGCGACTGTGGCCGTCTAGACGTCTCTGGATCAATTGATTTCATCCGTGATCGGAAGCAACACAACAAAACCAACACTGATGTCTGATGAGGTGAGGCGGACATATCTTCAAAAATTGTGGCTTGAGGATGCCTAGCTGCCACGTCACCAGCTAGCTGATTGAATGGCTCTCGCATCCTCAAAGCACCTGCAGTCGTCCGTTGTCCTCAACGACGATTGACAAACTGAGAAAACTGACTGGTAGCACAAGCCATGGAAGACCAGTGACCCACATCCCCGAAAACCATCACTTCCTTTTGGGTCGTTTTATCTACCTGCTGCGCCAGCCAAGTATTAAATCTGACGAGGCTGCACGAGGCAGCTGCAAGAATCAGCAGAGAAGTTGGAATATTAGACCTAACTCCTGGACCAATCCATCCGCCATCCTCCATACCACCTATCTCCAGGGTGGTGGACGCCCAGGTGAACCCAGAACTTGCCGGTCAAGTTACCAAGGCTAATCCTGTTGAGTTTAAGAAAAGAGTGGCTGACCAAACTCTGGATTCGCTGTCTATACCCAGTCTAACTATATATCTGGACAGATGGCGCGGCTATTCAAGGTACGTCCAGCGGTGGAAGCGGCATATTCATCACATTCAGAGACGGCAGAGAGCCGGTCAGACTCTCTTTCCCTGCTGGTCGCTACTGCTCTAGTTTCAGAGCCGAGCTGACAGAGGTAGCCAGATCTCGAGTGGCTACTGGAAAACGTGAGAACGATCACCACTGAAGCCACCATTCTACTCTGCACCGACTCTCAGTCTTTGGTGAAGCTACTACACAGTGACCTGAGAGCTAACTTCAGCCGCCTTCTCTCCAGTGTGTGGTCTAACCTTCAGTCGCTCGCTGGAAAATTCAAAATCATTATCCAGTGGGTGCCAGGTCATGCAGGCATTCAAGGAAATGAATTTGTAGATAAACTAGCAGCGGAAGGCTGCAGCAAGGACCAACAAGCTGTTCCAGTCGACCTAGAAACCTCCAAAGCGGCTATATCTAGAGAACTACATAGCCACTGGCACCGCGGCATTCATCATCAACGGGGAAAGGAAATCTATTGTGGCAGGGGGCCTGTCCCGTCTCCCGTAGAGGCTGGCCTCACCAGGAGAGTCAGGATAGTACTTAGCCAGCTGCGAACCGGCAAATCATTTTTGCTGGGACAAGTTCCGTAATGTCATAGACCCTGTCCGATACCCGTCCCCATTGTGCTCTTATTGCCAGAATGGTGAGGAGGAAGATCTCGCTCACCTACTCCTGAACTGCCCACGGCACACCCAGCCCCGGCTCAAAAACCGGGTCCCAACCCTGTCCTGCCTCTGGGACCAGCCAGAACCGGTACTCTGCTTCCTTCGCGATAGTGGACTCTTCCGAGCCCACCGAGTATAGGGGAACCCCCCTGATCGACCTCCGAAATCAACAACAATAAATCCTACCGGCATCAACGGGTTGTCGCAGCCATTTTTCCTCTTATCTAAAGGGCAAAAACTCGGGTTTGGTACATTTTCAGGGTTTGATGCTATTGCAACTTTTTGTACTCGCTTAGAGCTTTCGAACGAGTACTATAAAGGCTACTTTTGTGACAATTCTTAGAAATTCTGTTTTTCCGGGAATTCCCAGATTTTCGGTTTTTCGGCAATAACTTTCGGTACGCGCATTTCCGGTAGATGTCGCAAGAAGGAAAGTTACTCAGCTCGACGAGCTCTTTCGTTTGAGTACCATATCGACTACTTTTGGAGAGATTTTTCAAAATTCGGAAATTTCCGGGGCGAATATCTCGAAATCCGTAAATTTTCCGGAAAATTCGATTTCAGTTTCGAAATCAGCGTGGTCGACTTACCGCAGTGGCGTAGATAGGTCATTGCTTCGGGAGGGCGGATTTTTGGCAAGTGGGGGGGGTCCGGGGCCCGACCTCCCCCCGAAATTGAGCAATTTTTTACCTCGACCCGCAATCAGCTTTCAATATTTCTAAAAGTAAAATTGAGTTTTTCAGATTTTCAGCAAAAACGCGAGCAACAGCTTTAATTCTTAATTAGTAAACTTGAGAAGTTTTCTCAGATTTTCACCAAAAACGGCTTAATTATTAAAGCTGACAGTTTTCTTATTTTCACCAAAAACTGCTATAGAAACTTTATATATAATTCTTTAATACTAAAGTTGAAAATTTTTAACTTTCTAATTTTTTTGAAAGGAATTGCTTTTGAATCCCCAGAAGTTGAGAATTTTTGATATTTTAGATATGAAAGCAGTTTTTCACAGGGTAAGTCTTACCCTATGACCAACTTTTAAGCAAAATCGGAGACAAAAATTCTTACGTTTCCCTTGGTCCCCCCTTACGATTTTTAAAATTCCAGGAGCCGCCATTTCCGGAATCCGGGAGATATCGGGCTGCCCCCACAAACGGGAGCACTTCAGGTCACCCTACAACTATCCTGAGAATTTCAGCCCAATCGGGCCAATCTCGAGACTAGAGGGAAAAATACCAATACAATTGACAGTCGGCGCTGAAAATGATAGAAACTAGATTCAGCGCCGAATAGGGAAAGCAGTCGGCGCTGAAACTTATAGAAACTAGATTCAGCGCCGAATAGGAAATGCAGTCGGGTAGCGTGGAACAGGTAATTACTCCATCCACCCTATTCGCGTGAACTGCTCTGCACTACCCGAATATATATATATATGTGTGTGTGTGTGTGTGTGTGTGTCTGTGTGTGTGTGTCTGTGTGTGTGTCTGTGTGTGTGTGTCTGTGTGTGTGTGTGTCTGTGTGTGTGTGTGTCTGTGTGTCTGTGTGTGTGTGTGTCTGTGTGTGTGT
>JASAND010011683.1:0-125685 GCA_030248195.1 Trissonchulus latispiculum
GTTATGCTCAGCATACAAGAAAAACACGTTTTCTAAACGAAAGGATGCTCAAACTGCCGAAAATAAGCAATTTTAAAAATTTCCAAAATTTGCCTATGCTTATGTGTTTAAGATTTCATTTTCAAATGACCATAATATGATCTAAATTTTTGTACAAAACTAATATATTTTGATGCAGTTGTACTAAAAACAAACCGCTCTTTCCAGGGGCGCACTTAGGGGGAAGCCGCACCCCCCCGAAACCAGACGTAAAGGAAAAATTGCGAACATAAAATTTCCAAAATTTTCGAGTCTTCGGCGCGAAATTGACTTCATGTTTGTTTACCTTACCCTTATTTCAGCGTTTTAAACCTTTCAATAGCAACTTTTTTAACATTTTCAAAAATTTTTCAAAAAAACACTTCGGCGCGAATTTTATTTTTGCTTAGTTTACGCTTATTTTTGCATGTTAAACCTTGTTTACAAGAATTTTTCAACTTCTGGGGGCTTCGCCCCCCAGACCCCCCAATTTTTTGAGGTCCGCCTCCATGAAAAAATTTCCAACGTGCGCCACTGGCTCTTTCATTTTGAACAGTTACAAATGCTCCTGCCAACTTGCCAAAAAATTTTCGGGGCGCATTTTCCCCCGCATATGGGTTTATTCCGCAGTGGGTTTTTCCCGCCAGTTTGGGACAATTTTCTCGCTAACGGCACACCCCAGAGAAGTGATCTATGGCTCATAAGAAAGCTTACGACTAGGCCTAGCTGCCTGTATAATCAGTATATATTTCGATATCTCCTCAAACCAATAAAAAGTTCTGTCCAAAATTCGAAAAAGTGGGTTTTTCTCGCTTGACTAATACATTCATAGGTCAACGGTCGAGGGGGCAGCCCGGACAAGGTAGAAGTCCTACCGCCGTTGAGGACAAGTGCTAAGCAAAAATGGAAGGAAAAAAATTGGTTTTTGCACTACAATTTCGAAAAAGTTCCGACATCGCCGGAATTTTTTAGTTCAAATTGTTAATCTTTCATCAAAATCGGCCAACATTTTGAAATTTGTTAATGGAAATTGAAGATTTTGTTGCAAATTTTGACAGCCCGCTCAAAATTGTTTTGGGACATGCCCCCACGACCCGATCCTATGTTAATGTATATATGCAACAACATACTGGGATTTTTTTAGGCAAAAATAAGTGGGGGGGAAGAGTAGGGCCCCCAACTAGTGGTATGGTTTCACAAAGCGACTCACCTCTTCAACGTTGTATTCATCCAACGGAATTATAGTCAGCTCATTCCTATTTCCTGACATTTTCCCCTCAACATTCATCATGGCTTCATCGAAAATAGCTGAGACAGGACATGAGATTACAATATTAATCAATCTACAATAATAAGTAAATTAACCTCAAAACAACTCCACAAACACATTTTTAGCTCCCGCTTCCTGCCACTTTGCCGTAGTCATGGTATTTTGACAGAAAAAGCCACGAAATTTACCTGTAACGTGGGTTTGTTTAAAAATTGTTTGTCTTAAAATTTATCCTCCCCCTCCCTTCTCTAATTTCTAACCTTTGGGTAAACTTTTAATTTGTCAAAACATCCCTTTTCTTTTCTAAACTTTTTACATCTTTGTTTTGAATAGCTGAATTTTGTTAAAAAGTGGGTATAGCCAAAACATATTTTTTGTTAGTCGGTGCAGTTGAAGTTTCGCAGATTGTAGTTTTGAAGGCAGTCTGAGTAAAGTGAATTGTTGAGAGCGGCGGCGTTTCTTAGTGCGCTCTCTGCTTAGCAGAGTAAAGCGTGCAGTTCTTTGTACGTGGGACTGACTTAGTGCTTAGTAAGTAGGTCTAGACTAGATACGGCGGTGTTTGGTATTTGGTGATACGAGAAGCGGAAGTCTTTTCCTGTTAACGGAGCGGAGGCCATTATGACTAGCCGTGCGGAAGAGTTAACGTGGTTGCAACGGATGTTTAAAGATTTCGGCGGAGTAACGGGATTTACGAAGACGAACCCTGTTACACTGCTCTATTTATGCATGAAAGGAAAAATTTCCTAGCTATATCCTAAGATCAGATCCGGTGGTATTTTTTTGTGAACAAGTGATTTTTTGTGAATTCTTTCACAAAAAAATCACAAAAAATTTATAACTCACGCTACACAAGGGCTACCGGCATGAAATTTGCACCATATTTAGAAGGGGTCACTACCGTTCCATATAAAAAGTTTTTCGATCGGACTTCATTTGCGAAATGGCCAGCAAAACTTCTATTTTTGATTTTTTTGTGAACATTGCTATATATCTGGGCTTGCCGGTGTGTGCTGTGACCGTGTGCTGTGACCATAGGTGTACCACCTGTTTGGGTTGGGGGGGGGGGGGGGGTAGAAGGTCCAAATTTGGCTCGGGGGACCCCACCAAAACCCGAAATTTGGGGGGACCCCCCCTAAACTGTACCCAAGTTTTTATCTAAAAATGCTCCTTTTTCGATGTATATATACTGGGCTTATTCTAGGGAATTTTTCTTGGGGAGGCTCTTTGGGGGGGCCCTCGGAGGCGAGTACTTCTTGAGGGGGGGGGGTGGACGAAAATTTTCCTAAATTTTTCTAAAAACATGCTAAAAATAGCGCTGTTTTTATAGTAATCCCCAAAAAAGTTCATTTTTAGTGCAAAAATAGCGCTTAAACAGACAAAAATCGACAAAAAATCTCCGGCGAAGCCGGAAAATTTTTGAAAATTTGGCCTTCTGAGCGATTTTTTCAGGGCAAAAGTTGGTACCAAAAGGGGCACCCACTTTTGGGGGGAGGGCGATTTTTGGGGGGGAACGATTTTTTGGGGAGGAAGGGTGTTTATGGGGGGCCCGCACTAGAATAAGCCCAGTATATATATATACAAGTAACAAAAATGCTCCGCACAAAAGAGGAAACATGTGTGTGTTGGCTGTGTCTATATTATATCCTTTACATTTCGGTTGAAGAAGTAAAGACAAAAGTTTCATAGGCACGTGACGTTATTTGGCACAGCAAGTTTGGGTGGGTGGCTCCATGACAAGTTGTTCCGTTCGCATAGGACTTTCATTTGACACAAATTTGACCACTTGCAAAATTCCATTTTAGGCCCAAAATCGCCGAAGTCCCCACCCCACCCCACCACAGCACTCTACAGCCACTTTGGGTACGCAGTTCTATGACAAAAGTTGCTCAGCTCACTTAGAGCTTTCATTTGATACCCAATTTTATGGCAAAGTGGAACCAGCACAGCAAGATGGGTGGGTCAGACGGCAAAACGGATGCCGGGAATGAGCTGGGCGCACCAGAAAACCCCCATAGACATTAGACAAAGTTTTGAGAGGCCAGATAGAGCCTACGATGGACCTCCAGGAAGCGGTTTCCGACTTGACCCTCCCGACGGCAAGGTGGAATCAGCCCAGCAAGATGGGTAAGTCTGACGGTAAAACTGACTGCGGGAATCGATTCTCCGTGCCAGAAAACCATTGTATGGAAGGTCTGAGCTTTTAAAATTGAATAGATAGCGAGAAATATCGATTTTTCATTTTTCGAATTTTCGCCATTTTTGACGGGTAACTGTGGTCGCTAGGGAAGTGATCTGGCTTACTTCTACTGGGGGGGGGTGGGCCCCCCCATTCGGCGACCTCCCCCCATAAAAAGCCCACCCATAAATTCCGACCTCCCCCCCATAACCCCAAAAATTGCCAGTTTTTTAACCATTTTTAGCCAAAATTTTCAAAAATTTTTCCAGCTTCGCCGGATTTTTACCTAAATTTCCACTATTTTAGCTTAAAACACCCAAAATTAGTTATTTTTTAGCTATTTTTAGCATTTTTTACGCAAAAAACCTAAAAATTTGTCAAAAAATATGCCCCCCCATTTTCGGTGAGCCCCCCCCCATCGATGGGGGGGCTTCGTCGAGCCCCCCCCCATAAATTTTGGCCTAGAAGTAAGCCAGGTGATAGAGAAACGCAACCTGGACCGTTAGTTAGTTCAATATATATATGTAATTTCTGAATATAAAAAGAAATCAGCTCCAGCTCGTAACGATCGACCTGAGCGACGACCACAAAAATGGTCACTTTTCGCTATGAGCCGACTTTGCGCACGTGAAAGCGGCGAACATTATGTACAATACAACCATCAAATAGGAGAAACCGGAAAAAAACATCGCCGCCATAACCGGTCCGGGGCGCAACTTTTTAACGGTAAGTGATACGGGGCTGAAACTTCACAGACATACTAAACTCGATGTGCTCTACAATTTGCGCATGAAATCTGCGCAGCTTATTCTGGTTCTGCGCAGCTACACTTACACTTACATTTTACATTTTACATTATTCTGCGCAGCTTTTCACACATATTATAGGGGTCGCTGCCGCGACCCCTATGATACAGCAACAGTACATTAAACGTACTCAAAAGCTTCTGTCAATAGCTTTCGTATGCGAAAATAGCGGTTGAAAATTGACAAACTTGTGCTAAAATATGCCAAAATTAGCCCAGATTATGGTTTATAATTATAATTGCGTATTATTACCTTCTAATTTCTATAAATCACCATCTTAGCTGTTTATAGCCATTTTTTAAAATTTTTTTCAAAAACTTTCAGAAGTTGCAAAAAAAGTTTTCAAAAATTTTGCATTTTTCACTTGGTTTGGACCCAATTTTAGGGGGGGAGGGGGGTTTGAGCTCGGCTTGGGGAGAGTAGTTGAGGTCGGGTAGGGGGGGGGGGAGCCGGGTCTGGCCTCTCCGTGGGGGGGTCTCACAGGGGGCAAACTGTAGTCTGGTACACCTATGGCTGTGACGGCAGAGTGGTAATGGTGGTGCTTGGATCCGATTGTCCGAGGTTCGAAACCTAGCTTTCAAAAGGCTTTCACAAATCCCCTTGAGCAAAGGGACTAAGCTCATGTCTAATGTCAAAATTACTTCATGGTTGAATGTTTTTTGACATTAGCAATGGCTGAAAATGCGATTTTTGACATAAAAATAGAAAAATGTTTTGGGGCGAGGTTTGGGGGGGTCGTGGGGAGGGGCCCCCCATCCCCGTTACACCAATGGATGGGTACACCTATAGGGTGGGTGGGGGCGCCCCTCCACTTTTTGGGTCTGATTTGCCCCACACATTTTGGACTTCCCCTCCACGCACCCTAAGGTGCCTACCAATCGCCAGATTTTTAGGATTGTTGGTCCAAATTCTCAAAAGTTTTCCGGCTTCACGGAAATTTTTGGTTAAAAATCTTCTATTTTGGTACTGAAACTTAATTTTAGAGCACTTTTAATATTTATAGCAGTATACGTGGAAAAGTTACTATTTACGTATACTGTATTTCAAGCATTTTTAGCCCATTTACCCCCCTCCCCTTCTGTACCTCACCCCCACTTTTGGAAGCCCCCCACCAAAACGACAAATTTTAGCGACCGCCCCATCAGATTTTCAGATTTTGCTACCCCCTCCCCAAATTTTTGGAGAAAAATCGCAAATTTACGGGGTTTTTGGCCATTTTTGGGTACCCTCCCCCTTCTCGAGCCGAACCCCCGCCCCCCAGATTTCTTGCCCAGCCATACCTATGTTTAGAACATTCTATCTAATGATAAAATCACTTCAATGTTTTTGGCATTAAAACGGCTGAAAATGCGTTTTTGGCAAAAAAAGAAAAATGTTTTGGCAGGAGGGTAGGGGGGAGAAGCCTCTTACTTTACTTGTACTTGATCACCGTCATCTACGCCACGAAGACATAGGTGGCCTTTGGTTAGCTGTTGCCTCTGACGTGATTTCTTTCCAAATTTCCAAAGGAAACTATGTCGCCAACCCCCCCTAAGCAATTTCTGCTACCCCTCACCCCAAATCCCTTTTCCATTCCCAAATATCCGTTACACCCATAGGTGTGGCTGGCGAAAAAAGTCGGGGAGGGTTTTCGAAAAAAGTAGGGAGTGTTTGGCGAAAGAGGAGGGGGGTCGTCAGAAGTGAATTTGGGGGAGGGGTAAGAAAGTTTTTGAGGGGGGGGGGCGGCGAAAAATCGGATTCGTCCAAAAACTGAAAATTTTTCTCAATTTTCAGCTATTTTTAGCGTAATTAAGCAAATTTTAGAAATTTTACGCTTATTTTTGTCAATTTTTCGAAAAATTTCGAATTGTCGGCTAAAAATTTTCAAAAATTTAGGTAGGGGTTTGAAAAGTTTTAGGGGGTCGGCCGAAGGCCGATTAGGGGTGAGGGGTAGCAAACATTCTTTAGGAGGGGGGGGGTTGGCGACATAGTTTCCTTTGGGGGGGGGGGTTGGGGGGCCAAAATTTTCGACCAACTTTACCCCCCCCCCAGATTTTTTGACTTACCCTCCCCCAACTTTGGCTACCCCCCCCTCGAACCCCCCAACGATTTTTGGACCCAAAATGTTAGCTACATTTGGCCGAAAAATGGTCATTTTGTGATCATCGCTTTAAAACGGTGCAAAAACGCCTAAAACGTTAAAAACAAGCCATTTTTCGAAATTTCTTAGGTCCGAATTCTGGGTGGGGGTTGGGGGGGTAACCCCCATCACATTTCGGAAGTCAGCCAAGATTTACCCCCCCCCCCCAGACCCAAAGTTCCAGGGAAACTATGGTTGGCGACCCCTCAATTTGGGGGGAGGAGGCATAGGTGTGGCTGGCGAAAAAAGTGGGGGTGGAGGTTTGAAAAAAGTAGGGAGGGGATTTGGCAAAAAAGGGGCTGGGGGCCGAAAAAATTCGATTTCACAGGGAGAACATTTTGTTGAAAAAATGTGGTAAAATTCATGGTAAATGCATTGTAGATTGATGGTAATTTGATGTGGAGCGTTGACGGCGCTTTTACCATGATTTTTCCTGCGCAAGGTACGATATATTTACCACAAAGATTCCATATTATTTTCATACATTTACGAAATCTACAACAAATTTACTACGCGAAATCCCTTTTTTAAAACAATTTTACCAACAACAACAACAACAACCGTTTATTTTGGTCACAGCGTAAATACACATTTATATTAAAATGGACCAAAACAGGATTCGAGCATGAGCTCGGTCCTCTACAAAATATATAAATTACAATATTTCAACAGGTATATATATGTACAGTTATAAGTAACAATTTTGCAAGCATATATATATATATATACAAGTAACAAAAATGCTCCGCACAAAAGGGGATAATATGTGTGTTGGGCCTATGTCTGTCGTTTAAATTCCGATTGAGAAAGCAAGTATATAAATCCGACACAGCAAGTTTGGGTGGGTGGTTCTATGGCGAAAGTTGTTCAGTTCGATGCGGGCCTTCATTTGACTCAAAATTTGACCACTTTTGAAAATTTTAATTTTTGACCCAAAATCGCCTAACTCCCCACCCCACCCCTCTACAGCCACTTTAGGTACGCACTCCTATGACAAATGTTGCTCAGTTCGATGCGGGCTTTCATTTGGTACCAAATTTGACCACTTTTGAAAATTTCAATTTTTGACCCAAAATCGCCTAAGTCCCCACCCCACCCCACCACAGGCCTCTACAGCCACTTTAGGTACGCACTTCTATGACAAAAGTTGCTCAGTTCGATGCGGGCTTTCATTCGGTACCAAATTTGACCACTTTTGAAAATTTTAATTTTTGACCCAAAATCACCTAAGTCCTCACCCCACCCCACCACAGCCCTCTACAGCCACTTTAGGTACGCACTTCTATGACAAAAATTGCTCAGTTCGATGCGGGCTTTCATTTGGTACCAAATTTGACCACTTTTGAAAATTTTCATTTTTGACCCAAAATCGCCTAAGTCCCCACCCCACCCCACCACAGGCCTCTACAGCCACTTTAGGTACGCACTTCTATGACAAAAGTTGCTCAGTTCGATGCGGGCTTTCATTTGGTACCAAATTTGACCACTTTTGAAAATTTTAATTTTTGACCCAAAATCGCCTAAGTCCCCACCCCACCCCACCACAGGCCTCTACAGCCACTTTAGGTACGCACTTCAATGACAAAAGTTGCTCAGTTCGATGCGGGCTTTCATTTCGATACCACAGAACAAAAGTGTCGACTCTCCACTTTTTGCACTTTTGAGTTATGGCGGTTTAAAAGGTTCTAAGCTATATAACTTTAGCTGGACTTATTATAAACAAAATCTTTCTGTATCTCATATGTAGTGCATAGACAGCTCTTTCCAGTCACATGTCGACCTGTGGCTCAAATCGTCATGCCAGCTGTAAATCACGTGACTAAGGAGAGTAGACTTTCTGTTTCTCACTATGCTCCTATAAGTATGCACTTATGCTAAAGATGCAGAAAAACTGAACTCACAATTTTCAAGGATTTATTGAGCGATAACTTCAACAAAGCAAAGTCAACACATGACAGAAAAATAGCACCACATTGCATTGTCAGTCCTCTGCTAGCTGGCTGACCTGGTGTACCCCACAGCCAGTTAGACTAACTAATTGTACCCTGCACCCGGTTAGCTTCGCGTGCACGAACTAGCCCGTTGTGGGTTACTTAAGGTTAGCTTTCTGCGCAGAGGATTTGACGGATGCATAAGAGAACAAAAAAAGCCCAACGTGAAACTTCTGCTGTGACAAAGTTCTAAATTACTAAACTTGCAAAAATTACAGCAACTATTATTATTCATTATAGATCTGCAACTGTACTGAGTAGAAGGCAGTGGTTTCAACTGAAATTGGTTGAGTGCATGTACTTAATGTACTAGGTCGGGGCGCTTTAGTAGTTGTCGAGGGAGAAGTATGGTGGCCAGCTTTACTCAGCCCGTATCCTGCCAAGTTGCGGTATCTTGACATGGTACTGGGCACTGGCTATCAATTGCTATTAATTAGCTAAATTTAAGGTGCTTTCACTCTGGCGTGCCGGACCACTTCCACCCACTCCGTGAAGCAGAAGATTTTCTTTCTCTTATTGGGCTTTTGTCCCGTCAGCCCCCATCGTGGTGTGGCCAGGTTCCAAAAAGGTGAGCTGAATCGAGTTTAGGGTCTCACTCGACTTCAGAAAGTGGATAATAACAGCAACGACGGAACTGTTCCTATATTCACCCTCCGCAGTTGTCTGCGTGCGATGAAGGCCAGCTCTCGAACATTGAGGCCCAGTTTACTGCTGAGAACTGGATAAGAGTAACAACAGAGTTTCAACCGAACTCCAGTGTCCATAAGCATTCTTAAGCATTCTTGGAATTGAACACAGTAAAATTGTAGACTTCATTTCTCTTCCAATTTTCTGCTTGGTGATGAACTTCTGCAACGATGTCCCTCACCAAGTCTGGAATATTTCTGATTTGGTTTACTCTTCAACCGCTGCTTCCACAGCAGCTACAAGTCGAACCGGCGATACGACAGATGCCGCTGGTCCGGGCAGTTCATGGACCGCTTTGTTGACTTCACCATGAGTAGATTATAGATAAGAGTAAGAAACTCATATACTACTATGTACTAAGCATGTCAGTCATGCTTAGTACATAGTAGTATATATGAGTTTCTTACTCTTATCTTCTGTTATGTAACTCTTGACTTCACTCGCTTTCCTCTTAAAGACCATCCGATTCACCAGAGGTAGCAACTGTTTTTTTCGTCCCAACTTTTTGCGGTCCGTGGCGCAATGCCCCAAAATTTTTTGCGTATTTCAGAAAAAAATTGCGTAATTTCGGATTTTGTGGCGCAAAAAAACCCAGGGTAGTAATATCTTCTACGCTCAGATTACTGTATAGTGTATAGTCTGTATCATTTGAATCTGGATCTTCATCTCGGTCATGGTGAACGGACAGGTTCTTTAGGCTTCATTGCAATGGTTTTCGCTGGTGGTGCACCGGATGGTTTCCGATACGTAGGGCGCTGCGAGGCAGCAAATGCTACGTCGCTGTTTGAGTCACTGGAGGAGACCTCCGCTTTAGAGCCCCCAAAACGTCCTGAGTGTCGTGGTCCCTGCAGTTGCAGTATTCAATTAGTTCAGCACTGGAGAGACCTGGATCTAAAGACAATTTTTTCCAATCCAGAATGAATATAGGGCAAACGAGCTTATCGAGGCAAATCGCCGGGCCCAAAGAATTTCAGCGGATAAGAAGTTAAAAGAAGTTAAAGTGGATAAGAAGAGCGGTAATTGCGGGATAGGCAGTGAAGCAATTTTAGAGAAAAACTGATGAGGTGGTGCTTATAAAAATACTCGTTGTAAAAAGGAAGTTGCATAGTCATCTGTATTGCTTTGTTCCGACTTTTTTCGCGACTTCTCTACCCTGAAACTGCAAATTTCATGGAGAGTCGACATTTTGCAACACCTCTTAAATTTCAAAAAATTCAGAATAAAAGAATTTTTCAGTAGCAAAACGTCGAGTATTGGAAAGTCTATAACTTGCTTCCTGAAAGCAATCATACACTGGAGAGAAAACATATCGCTATTTTAACGCTGTGAGCTTAATTTTATGGCTAGGAGAGTCCATCTTTTGCCACAAAGTAGCTGACCAAATTGGCCAAACTTTGTACATAATAACTCAATTTGTGAAAAAATGTGAGAGTCGACATTTTGCTTCTGTGGTATCGATTTGGTACCAAATTTGACCACTTTTGAAAATTTTAATTTTTGACCCAAAATCGCCTAAGTCCCCACCCCACCCCACCACAGGCCTCTACAGCCACTTTAGGTACGCACTTCTATGACAAAAGTTGCTCAGTTCGATGCGGGCTTTCATTTGGTACCAAATTTGACCACTTTTGAAAATTTTAATTTTTGACCCAAAATCGCCCAAAGTCCCCACCCCCACCCTACCACAGCACTCTACAGCCACTTTGAGCATGCAATTCTATGACAAAAGTTGTTCAGCTCACTTAGGGCATTCATTTGGTACCAAATTTGACCACTTTTGAAAAATTTTATTTTTGACCACTTGACCCCCTACCCGATTTACCCTTCAAACGGCAAAGTGGAGCCAGTCCAGCAAAATGGGTGGGTCGGACGGCAAAACGGACACCGGAAATGAGCTGGGCGCACCAGAAAACACCAATGGACAAAGTTTTGAGAGGCTATGCACAGTCCTATATGGTGTTCTTGGAAGTCTGTACCGACTTGACCCTCCCGACAGCGAAGTGGAACCAACCCAGCAATATGGGTGGGTCCGGCGGCAAAACTGCTTACGGGAATCAATTCGCCGTGCCAGAAAACCTTTGTATGAAAGAATTGAGCTTTCTAAGTTGAATACACAGCGAGAAGTTTCGATTTTTCATTTTTCGAATTTTCACCATTTTTGACCGGCCACTGTGACCGCATGGGAAGTGATAGAGAAACGAGACTTAGCTATTTAGTTAGTTCAATATATGTAGTTTCTGAATATAAAAAGAAATCAGCTCCAGCTCTTAACGTTCGAGCTGCGCAGCGACCACAAAAATGGTCACTTTTCGCTCTGAGCCGACTTTGCGGCGCCGCTGCGGCGCTGTGGCGCACCTGCGGCGCAAAAAAAGTAGCGATTCTTAAATGGCGCATGGGGTACTACCAGACCCTATACCCCTTTAGGTCCGGCCTCCGCTGCAGATTACGTGAAAGAGGCAGAAAGTCAGGACAATACGACCATTAAATAGGAGAAACCGGAAAAAAAACATCGCCGCCATAACCGGTCCGGGGCGCAACTTTTTAACGGAAAGTGATACGGGGCTGAAACTTCGCACACATACTAAACTCGATGTGCTCTACAATTTGCGCATGAAATCTGCGCAGGATCTGCGCAGGATTTTGCGCAGCCTCTGCGCAGCTTATTTTATGGTGTCTCCAGGGACTTTTGACACATATTATAGGGGTCGCTGCCGCGACCCCTATGATATATATATAATATGTATACATATACGTACCCAAATATCCATGCTATTCTCGAAATACAGTCAAACAATACCAGTATACAAGATACATGTACGTATATAAACCAAACATACAGATACGAACGTATATATACTTTACTTACTTACTGCAAACTAATGTCATACTTGAGAAACTCAGAGAAATCTAATGACTCAAGTTTAGTCCTAAATAAGGACGTGTTTCCGCATTGTACAACCCTATCGGGAAGGCTATTCCATACAGGAGTTACGCGACTGCTGAAAAAGTGTTTACTGCAGTCCAATCTGGCACGTTGAGAACTCAACTTTAAACTATTTCCTCTAGTTCCAGCGTCAGGAGCAAAGGAAAAGAAATTTGCAGAACTTACCCTATCTACCTCAAAGATTATCTTATAGGTTAGACTAGATCCGCCCTAAGTCTTCTAAGCTCTAGAGTCTCCAGCCCCGTATTCCTCAGTCTGTCGACAAAGTTTACGTCCCTAAGAGAGGGAATTCGTTTCGTGAACCGTCTTTGAACTGTTTCTATTTTCCGTATGTCACCCAGCAACGAGGGCGATCAGACACATGAGTTGAACTCCAAAATTGGTCTTACGTAAGTTTTAAACATGGCCACTAAAAACTTAGTGTCAAACTTAGTGTCTCTACAACAGAAACTTTTAAATATAAGAGCAATTTTTTGATAGGCTTTAGCGCAAATTTTATCGCAATGTATAGAGAATTTAAGGTCTTCAGAGATAAAAACACCAAGGTCTTTTACGAGACTAGCTTTTGGGATTAAGGTGCCACTTACAACAAGATCGTCTTCCAATAGAGGTCCCCCCATCTCAAGAAACATGCTTTGTTCAAAGCAATAGCCAGTTGGTTTTCATTAGCCCAATTGAAAACATTTTCACAATCGAACTTGAACTGGTTAAAATCATCCAAAGTAGACCCTGCAAAGGACAACTTCGTGTCATCCGCAAAAATTTTGGCGTCACAAAACGACAAAGAATTAGGTAAATCATTTATGTATATAATAAATAAAATAGGTCCGAGCACACTTCCCTGGGGCACTCCACTCAAGACCTCCCCCCGGTCAGACAATACATTATTGACTCTGACAAATTGGGATCGACCACTAAGAAAAGCATTTATCCAATTTAGAGCTCGCCCCTTAACCCCAAAAGAATCAACTTTACTTAAAAGCTTTGGATGGGGAACTGAATCAAATGCCTTGCTTATATCCAAGTACAGTGTTTTTACACCCTTTTTTAGATTTCTAGCATCGGTCCATAATTTTAAGCACTCTAGAAGCTGGGTTTGAGTGGACCGATGTGACATAAACCCATGCTGATGTTTTGATATAAGATTGTTTCGGAGAAGATGGTCAAGAAGGTACTTCTTAACTATCTTCTCCATGACTTTGCAGCATATACTAGTGAGAGATACAGGTCGGTAGCCGGCAGGGTCAGATCTCATACCTTTGCCTTTAAATATGGGTATGACGTGGGCAACTGTCCAATCGTCTGGCAGGATTCCTTCATCGTAGGACTGCTGAAAAATTACCTGCAGAGGAATACATAACTGGGTTTTAAAAAGTTTAAGAAATTGGGAGGGAAGGCAGCTTGTCCGGCCCAGTTGCTGATTTGTACTTTATAGAACTGATAGCGTCGACAATATCCTTACGAGTGAAACGGATATCTTCAAAGTTATAATCGAAGGCTTTAGCCGTTGGGACAATGGGCACACCATTGTCCCGAACGAATACAGACTGAAACTGGTCATTTAAAAAATTTGCCTTATCATACTCATTTTCCGCGAATGAGTCTCCTTTGGCCAAAACAGAAATGCCAGCGGGGGAATCCAGTTTTCGTTTTACATACGTAAAAAACCTACTGGTGGAAGGTTCCGTTAGAAACTTCGATTCGTACGATCTGCGAAAATCTGAAATAGCTTCATTACATTTAGACACCGCCTCTCGGTATCTATGGCCGTCCAACATATCAGCAGAACGTTTGAATTTCTTGTACAAAGCCCTCTTTTTATACAAAAGTCGTCTGATATGTCGTGGGAATTTGTGTTTTCCACCTTTCTTAATAACCTTTTTAGGAACGTTTTCCTCAATTAGCGTCAAACATACGTTTTTAAAAACAGTCCATTTATCATTTACGGAAGGGGAATTTCGAAACAACATATGCCAATTTACCATTTCCAATTTCATCATTATCATTGCAAAATCAACTCTATCCCAACACGAGATCTCATACGTACTATCCACAGCTTTAGCAATATTTATATTAACAGAAAAACTTACAGAGCAATGATCGCTACTGGCCACTTACCATTTTGTATACTATGATTTTCTTACGTATAGTTACTATGTGTTTACTATAATTTTACCACGTTTTAACCATTCGAAAAAACGTGGTAAAAATATGCTAAACTCATGAGAGGAGGATTGCAACATTTTATGATAATTGTACCGCGAATTTACCATGATTTTCAAACATGGTAAAAACGCGATAAACAAGCTTTTTCGATGTTTTTACATCAGTTTGTCCATGAAAGCCGTCAAGAAAAAGGATTCTAGCATGAAAACCAGAAAGAATTTTTGGAAAAGTTTGGGGGTTCTTGAGGGGAGTGTAACGTATGTACGTATATATATATACATATAGTATACAAGAAATAAAAATGCTCCTCTGGAGCATGAAAAAGTAATATGGGTGGTGGTGAGGTTGCGAAATCAAGAGAGGTCTAGTCTTTAAAATGCTTAATATGGGGCTAGGTTAAAAAATAGAAGAGGACTAGGTTGTGAGCGAATTAATATGGGCACAGCTTCGCCGAACAACCCATATTCGCGGTTAGTAAATGTAAATTATTATGCATATCCACGATACATTTGGTTTATAGTTCATAAATAACCTACAGCTACGGTATGTGCTCGAGCTTTATTCGAACTTTTATTTTAGCAAACGTTTTCTTCGAAAGTGCTTCATACTAACCAGCTCATTTTACGTATCCATTTATACGGAAAATTTATATTCAAGAATAATTTAGGACTCTCCCACGATTTTCTATTTCCTCCTGACTTGGACCAATAGCTTTAGCATCATATCCTTAGATCTCTCCTAGTAGTAGAGCCTGCGATAGTTCAACACAACAAAATAATGATAATTTACGTATATATTCCTAGTAGCTAGTTTAACAGTGCATGCAAACAGCTGTATTCGATGAGTACATATTTAACTGCTTAAATTTTTTATTGACTGATATTGATAGCTCTAAGCTAAAACGAAACGTGAAATCCCGCGAATATGGGTTGTTCGGCGAAGCTGTGCCCATATTAATTCGCTCACAACCTAGTCCTCTTCTATTTTTTAACCTAGCCCCATATTAAGCATTTTAAAGACTAGTACTCTCTTGATTTCGCAACCTCACCACCACCCATATTACTTTTTTATGCTCCAGAGGAGCATTTTTATTTCTTGTTTTTCTGTCATTTTAAAGGATCCCTTACCAGCAATGCGGTATATAATGGATACAAGGAGCTTGAACAGTGCCATGCTAAACGAGCGTAGTCGATTTACAATATATGCCCCCAACAAAACTCCGAAAAACGCTGTATTAAGGGGTTTGACCACTGATCAATAGGCCCCATAGACCGTAGTGACCACTGGTCACTTCCCTCGACTTCGGCAATATGCCCATTGAAAGAAGCGTAGTCGATTTACAATATATGCCCCCCAACCAAAACGCCGAAAAACGCAGTTTTTGGCCGTTTGACCAGTGGTCAATAGGCCCCGTAGGCTGTAGTGACCAGTGGTCACTTCCGTCAGTTTCGGCGATATGCCCATTGAAACGAGCGTAGTCGATTTACTATATGTGCCCCCGACCAAAACGCCGAAAAACGCAGTTTTAGGCCGTTTGACCAGTGGTCAATAGGCCCCGTAGGCTGTAGTGACCAGTGGTCACTTCCGTCGGTTTCGGCGATATGCCCATTGAAACGAGCGTAGTCGATTTACTATATGTGCCCCCGACCAAAACGCCGAAAAACGCAGTTTTAGGCCGTTTGACCAGTGGTCAATAGGCCCCGTAGGCTGTAGTGACCAGTGGTCACTTCCGTCGGTTTCGGCAATATGCCCATTGAAACGAGGGTAGTCGATTTACTATATATGCCCCTGACCAAAACGCCGAAAAACGCAGTTTTAGGCCGTTTGAGCAGTGGTCAATAGGCCCCGTAGGCTGAAGTGACCAGTGGTCACTTCCGTCGGTTTCGGCGATATGCCCATTGAAACCAGCGTAGTCGATTTACTATATATGCCCCCGACCAAAACGCCGAAAAACGCAGTTTTAGGCCGTTTGACCAGTGATCAATAGGCCCCATAGGCTGTAGTGACCAGTGGTCACTTCCGTCGGTTTCGGCGATATGCCCATTGAAACGAGCGTAGTCGATTTACTATATATGCCCCCGACCAAAACGCCGAAAAACGCAGTTTTAGGCCGTTTGACCAGTGGTCAATAGGCCCCATAGGCTGTAGTGACCAGTGGTCACTTCCGTCGGTTTCGGCGATATGCCCATTGAAACGAGCGTAGTCGATTTACTATATATATATAGAGGTCGGGGGAAAAAACCAACCCGCAAGTGGTGGGGAAAAAAAACCAACCCCCGTTTGGGCGATGGGGATGAGCTAGCGGGCTCAAATTTTGCATGCAAGTTGGTAGGGCCCATCCCACCTACCACACCAAATTTGAGCTAAATCGGACCACTTTTGAGGATTTTGTGACATTTTGAAAATTTTGGCATTTTTGACCCCCCAAAAATTCAAAATTTGCCTATTTTTGAAGGCCTGTAAAAAATTTTCCATAGCAGTTAGATAATAACTTTTAATATATAGTTTCTATGAGAACAACATGTGCTCTTTCCAAAAATGTCGGTCTCGCCTTCATGCGACGCTTGGCAAGCTGCCAGCAGAATTTTTACAAAATGGGGAAAAAAACCAAGGGGTGGGGAAAAACCAATTTTTGCTTTTGCTGCCAAACTCCCAAAAATGGTTCTTAGTTGCTCAAAAGTCATCCACATAGCACGTTTAATGCGTTCTTTCACGTGAACAGCTCAAAATTGCATTTGGACTTGGCAATTTTGTGCTAGCCGGTAAAAACCTCATTTCGGAGGATCGGCTGTTTGGCTCAGCTAAAGCGGCCAAAAAGTACTCTGGGACAAAGAAATACGCGAAAAAACACTGAAACAACGTTTATTTTAATTTATTTCATCGAATTTCGAAAGATTTACAAATTTTTGCATTTTAACATAGAAACTGGCAAATTTGATGAAACCTAGCCAGTTGATGCTGCAAATTTGATGAAACCTAGCCAGTTGATGCTGCAAATTTTGATGTTTGATTTTCTCACTTATTATAAGGAATATCGCAAAAATAACTGCAGATATGAAGTCAGCGATGCCGATTTTACCTGTCGCATGCATAAAATCGCTAATATGAGTTACCCTGACCGAATACTGGGGTTGGTTTTTTCCCACCGGTTGGTTTTTTCCCGCCATTGGTTTTTTTACCCCGGCTAATTAACCGTTAATTACTAATTAACGACAGGACCTAGAGAGGCGATTTATATACCAAAATGACAGTCTAGACAGGGCTTGATAAGAAAATAATTTGTAGCCGGATTGCTCCACTGGGTAGTTCTGCAGAGTCCAAAAAGTGACTACCTTGGTTTTTTCCCCGACCTCTATACGCCCCCGACCAAAACGCCGAAAAACGCTGTTTAGAGGGAGTTTTCCAAACTTTGACCCTGGGCGAGGAACCACGGGAGCCATGCTGACCAGTGGTCACTTCGGGCGGTATCGGCAGTATGCTCATCGTTTTCAGCGACCCTGATTTACTATATATGGGTACCACCCCAAGGCCGAAAAACGCCATTTTTAGTGACTTTTAGGCCATTTCTTGTAAAAGTGGGACTTAGAAACTTTTCGCCCAAACAGGCCAAAAAAATGCAAAGTTTGGGCCCATCTCCTGAAAGCTAGGGAGCAAAATTAAAAAATCCCCCTCGTTACTTTATGCACCCCTACTGGTAGTTTTCAACAAAAGATACTAGACCTCTCCAACTTCTACCCAGTTCTAGAAAAGTGTGACCAAAATTTGCGAAAAATAGCGAAAGTCCGACTTTGGGACGTTGGCACAGAGCCAAAATTGGCCAGGTGCCAAAATGACCAAAAAAGGTAGCATGGGGGGATCCTGTCTACCAACATATAAAAGTAGTATGGTGCCAAAATGCCCACATCGTTCCAACGCTTAGCCGTAAAATGCATTTCCAATAAGCGTTATTCACCGAGAAAAAAAACAAACGCACGGTAACTATAGTCTAGTACTTGTAGTACTACTCGAGTTGTTTACGGTGGTAACCTTTTTACCACCGCCGGACCTCTAATTAGCTGGCACCAGGCCAACACGGTCTCCAGGGGGCCGCGCAGACGCCTTTATACCCATATTATTAGGGGCGCTATCGCGCCCCTACATAATACTACGTCTATATATATAAATCACAACAACTGGTCGTTTGTTCTTTAATAAATATATATATATTTGCCTAAAGCTTTTTTCATTTTTCATTCTGTCATTTTGTGTAAAAAACATTCTGTTCTGCTCAGCGGAACAGGTTTGATACGCAATGATTCTACGAATTAGCTGATCTTAAAAAATCTTAAATGTAAGTACCAGACCAGACTACATTATAATTTTATGGGCGTCGCTAGGGTCGATTTTCCTGAAATATCTACACAAGATTCGGAATTAGCACCCCCTAATTACCCTATAGGCGACTTTTCGAAAATCTGAGACATAATTTTTGATAGTTTTGATTGATCGATTCTACTCATCGATTGACCGATTCGATCGATCATTGAAATCAGCGTTGAACAGAATTGTTCAAATTGTATATATATATATGTATTCAAAATCATGAAGTCAGAAAAAAGAAAAAAATATATATACATGGGCGCACCCAGGGGGGGTTTGGGGGTTCCGACCCCTCCCCCCCCCCCCCGGGAATTTTCGGGGAGAAAGCAAAAATTGAGCTATTTTTAGTGCATAAAATTAAAAATTATGAAAATTTTCCATCTCGATTTTTATAATTTTTGTCGCCTGCGGCGCTCTTCTATCTCGATTTTTAAAAGTTTTCTCGCCTGCGGCGCGTTTCTATCTCGATTTTTAAAATTTTTCTCGCCTGCGGCGCTTTTCTATCCCGATTTTTAAAATTTTTGTCGCCTGCGACGCTTTTCTATCCCGATTTTTAAAATTTTTCTCGCCTGCGGCGCTTTTCTAACTGAATTTCAAAATTTTTCGGGCCAGCGGCGCTTTACTAACTGAATTTAAAAATTTTTCTCGCCTGCGGCGCTATTATGTATAGCCATGGGGGGAAAAACCCACTTTTTCGGATTTTGGCTGGAACTTTTTTGTTATAAGGGCTAGCTGAGAACTCTATATACCATCGTACTTGGCGTACTTAGAACTTTCTTTTAAGCCCATTTTCACTTCTCTAGGTTGTACCGTTAGGCCGGCAGAATGCAAAAAGTAGCGGGGAAAAACCCCAATGGGGGAAAAACCCAAATGGGGGGAAAATAAACCCACCCCTCACAGGTCCTAAAAATTGTCGTAGCGCGATTCTGACACTTCCTGTGTAAAATTCAACTCTTTTTTAGTTAGTATGAGTCAAAAACCCGACCTAGGTAGCTTTTTTGAGATCTCATGTGCCATTGAAAATGCAGCATCAAATGTACAGGTTTCATAAAGTTTAACACATAAACATAGGGCAATTTTTGAAAAATGCTAAAAACGATGTAATTTGATAAAACTTATTATTCTAACGTGTAGAGAATGGTTTTTTACGTACAATTGGCTATTAAAAGTCACAATTAGACCTCTGCTGGGTCATCCAGCAGCGAAATTGCACTTTTAGGGTTTTATGCCTCTAGCTACCCAAGTATTCAAAATTGTCCAAATCTGACAGCATAGGGTGACGCAGCGTCCTCGATAATATCGTACTACAGTCCCGAATTGTTTCCCAGTTGAGCTGGTAAAAAATTTTTCAAAAAAATTTGGGTGGGTTTTTCCCCCCAAAGTGGGTTTTTTCCCCGCCACGTTTGGCAATGTGCCAGTCTAACGGTGCATCGGATCGGTCTAATTTTTGCTGTGTGCAAAGAGGAAGACTTGCCATCATTGCATATATTTGCAAAACTTTTCTAGCCCAACCCAGTCAAAAGTTACATCGGTCCAAACTTTTGCCAAATTTTTGGAAGGTTGGACCAAAAAGTAAGGTATCATTTTGAAAATGTCATAAAATGAGCAAGAGTGAACCAAATGACCTGATCTTTGCACACATAGGTTAGAAAGAGTCGCGCTTTCTGCTGGTATGTTTTGGAGCTCCTAGCTCCAACCCGTGACCCAGGAGGCGGGTGGGGTTTTTTCCCCCCAAAAAGGGGGTGGGTTTTTTCACCCCATGGCTATATTAACGTTTACATTTAGCTTTTTATTCAAATCTTTTCAAGCTTTCCAATACAAATTTTGCCATTATGTCAAAGAATTTCTCAACTTTTATTGAAATCTTTTTAAAGATTTCCATTACGGCTTCTTTCAAAATTTCAAAAATTTTCTCAACTTCTGGGGAGCTCCGCCCATAGGTGTACCTGGGGGGGGGGGGGTGGGGGGGAACCCCTCATCCCAAATGGAAAAGTGCCGACCCCACCCTCAAAATTTTGGAGACAGACCCCACCCCCAAACGGCCAAATCCCACCCTCAAAATATTGTAAATTTTGCCTCAAAATTAGTAAACATTCGAAATTTTTCGGCAAAATTCGAAATTTTTGCAAAAAATCCAAGTTTTTTCGAATAAATGAGTAAAAATGAAGAAATATTGTTGATTTTTAGTTGGAAATAACGCTTTTTTAGCAAATTTGTGAATGTTTTCTACATTTTTGACCAAAAAATTTTTTACCCCCTCCAAATTCGATTTTTCCGGACCCCACCCCACCTCAAAACGGCTGACCCCACCCATCCTAATTTCGGCTACCCCCTCCCCCAACGTTTTCTCAAGGTACACCTATCAATGGGGGAGGCCGTTATCGTGCAGATGATGTCCCCAGCATAGGTGTAATTGGGGGAGGGGGTTTGGGGGGGTAACCCCCCCCAGCCATTTTTACAACCCCTCGCGCCGAAGGCGCGAAAAATTGGGCAAAATTTGGGTATTTTTAGGGTAAATGCTGTAAAATTTTTCAAAAAGTCCAAATTTTTGGCTTAAAGTGTTTATTATTGCGAGAAATACACGTTTTTAACGGTTTTATGGACTTTCTGGCTCAATATTGACCTTATTTTAGACTTAGAAACATGTTGGCAATCACGTTTTCGAGTTTAAAACCCCTGTCTAATGTCAAAATTACTTCATAGTTGAATGTTTTTTGGCATTAGCAATGGCTGAAAATGCGATTTTTGACATAAAAATTAAAAAATTTTTTGGGGGAGGTTTGGGGGGGGGTCTAAAAAGGGCCCCCCCCCCCCCAAAATTCCGGGGGAGGGGGCCCCCCCAACCCAAATCTCCGTTACACCTATGGTCCCCAGCCTGATAGCTAAGAGTGCTGCGTTTGTCACACTCTTAGTTATTATGTACTCTTGGTGTTATTTCTATTTAAAGTAAATATTCTGTTGTTGTTGTTGTTTCTGTTGTTAGAAAATATTTCTTTCTTTAGGCCTGTTGCGATGGATAAATACATGAGATGAATTTCCTTTACAAATTCATCTTCGTTGAAATCAGCATTTTTGACTTGATGCAACGTTTTCTACTTCTTTTACTACCAAATTTTACACGTTTATTAAAATTACTTAATCCACTTTTTAGACCTCTCTCAACCCCCCACGAGCCCCCACACGAGAACTTTTCCTGTAAAAAGTCGGAAAAAAACAGAAAAAATAGTGTCGACTACAAATTTTCCCCCGATATTTTTCCGATTTTTTCCGGATGTCTGAAAAAATCGGAAAAACACCGGTGTCGAAACGGCTGAATGGGAGAGCACAGCTAATAGAGATTAAACCTAAGCCACGTTAAAACTAAACAACCTTTCTTTACTAATACATAAGCCAAGTGTCCTGTCAATAACAAAGACTTTTGAAAACAAGAAAGTAATATGCAAACTAAGCTAAAGTTAGACAAGCAAGAAATTTTGGGAGAATATGCAAATTAGTTTTTCTTGACTTAGTTCAGTCTGTCTTCTGCTGTCGAGCGGAAGTCTCGACACACTCCCGAGCGGCAAGGTTTCGGAACATCCGTCTGGCGGCTTCGGCAGACTGTCGGAGCGGTCTCGTCTTCGGAGCAGGCTCTGAGGCAGGCACATCATTCGGTGATGGGTCTGTTTCCGTGGGCACGGTGTCATCCATCTCAATTGGGTAGAGCAGTCGGATAGGCCGCTCCAATGATTTCCCTGAGGGTAGGCGTACCACGGCAGAACGGACATTACCATCTTGACCCGGAATCGTAGCATGAATGGAACCAAGTTGCCACTGACCACGAGGGAGATTGTCCTTGATTAGGACAATGTCGCCAATTTTGGGAATTCGATCGACGGATCCTTGATCCTTTTTGATAGACCACTTATCCCTGAGGCTCTGAAGATTTCGCCACGAAATCCAAAATTGATCGAGCAATTTCTGACCCTTTTTCCAGCTATCGAGCAACTGCTTCGATGATTCCACTCTAGGAATGTAGTCGGCATCTTCCAGGTCATTTGCTGACGGAAAACCTAAAACAGGACTTCCGGAAAGGAAATGACTAGGAGTTAAGATTAACTCATCTGGCTCGTTACTCACATAAACAAGCGGTCTTGAATTCAGGATAGCTTCGACTTCGGTTAGAACAGTTTCCAATTGGACATATGTCAAAGCTGCTGACTGGATATTTTTCCGGAGACATCGTTTCACCGATCCAACCAATCGCTCATAGAAACCACCCATCCATGGAGACAACGCTGTGATAAACTGCCATTGAATTCCGTTATCGCCAACATAGTCCAAAACGGACTTGTTGCGAACTGATTCAGTCCACAGGCGTTCCAGACTTGATTTAGTAAGCTTAAAATGCTTCGCGTTGTCCGAAATCACCTTCAGGGGCCTCCCCCTACGAGAAACAAATCGACGAAAACACAACAAAAACTGTTGTGCAGTCAAATCTTCAACTAGTTCAAGATGGATCGCTCGGACAACAGCACAGGTGAACAGGCATACCCACACCTTCTTTCGTTGTTCATTGACATTGATATACAGCGGGCCAAGGTAGTCTACTCCAGTGTAAGAGAAAGGGCGGCACTGCTGTACTCGAAAACTAGGCAGTGGAGGTGGGCAAGGGGGCTTATAAGAGCCACCTTCCCATCTGCGGCATATACGACAAAATTTCAAAATGCGCTTCACTTCTTGACGTCCATGAGGGACCCAATACTCTTGTCGAAGTTCTGACAAGGTATGCTGAAAACCAGCATGTCCGAGCCGACTATGACAGGCATCTATAAGGAGTTTGGTGAGGTGGTGTCTTCTGGGCACCAGCACAGGAAACTTTGCGTCATACGGTTGATCGGAATTCTTCAAACGTCCTCTTAGCCGGATTAATTTGTCTTCATCAAGAACAAGGTTGAGCTGAGCGACCATAATATGATGCTTCTTTGTAGTCAAAGCTACAATAACATCAGGGAACGCTTCAGCTTGGACAGTTCGTGTCCAATACACTTTGCTAGTTGTAATTTCTTTCGCTGTCAACGACGCAGAAGCTGGTCGCTGTTTACGACAGCTATTGATGAATCAGAACACCCATGCTGTTACACGAAGAAGTCGAGAAAGGGTAGAATACTTGTTCATATCTAAAAGAGGAGATGTTGCGACTGTGGTTGCGAGTGATGGCGACCGCTCGGCCAACTTCTCTGAATAAAAATCAGGCTCAACTAAAGTATCAATTGGCCAGTTATCTTCGGTGCTAGAAAGCCAATCAGGACCGTTCCACCACAAAGTATTCGAACAAAGATTTGTGATATCAGCTCCTCTCGTCGGAATGTCTGCAGGATTATCAGCTGTTGGAACATATCGAAATTCAGAAATAACAGCGGCACGTATTTCTCGAAGGCGATTCTCTACAAATACTGGCATAAGTTTTCGGGTCTTAATCCATTGAAGAACACATTTTGAGTCTGTCCAGAGTACTTGCTTCACAAACTGAAGCCGAGACTCTTTCGAGACAAATGACATTGCTCTCACTCCAATCAAGGTAGCCAATAACTCTAGACGAGGTAACGAAATTGGCTTCAAAGGAGCAAGTCTAGTTTTGCTGAAAATTAGTCGCGCTGTCACTCAGGCAGTTCTGCATCCCAGGAAATACGTTGACGCCACAGTTCCTGCAGTAACAATCGCAAACCAATTGTCGCTGGAGAAATTAGCCCTAGGGGATCGAAATATTGAGCAGATTGTTGCAAAATACTTCTTTTCGTGATCTTCTCAGATGAACTTTCCTTTGGCAACGCAACTCCAAGTACGTCCGTTTCTGTATTCCATTGAAGACCAAGAACTTTGACTTGACTGCCTTTAACTCTATCTTTCTCCGGAATAAACTCCATTAATTCTTTCGAATTGGAAATCCACTCTCGAAGGTTCATTGAGGCTTCATTGAATAACTGCTTAGCTTCCGTGTAGAAACATCGGGCCTCCAAAATGGATGACTTACCAACAATGACGTTGTCTACATAGGTACTGAGAAGAATTTCATTAGGGGTTACGCCGCTACGCTGTTTCAGATGGTGAGTGATAGTCGCATTGAGCAAGAAAGGGCTTGAAATTACCCCAAAAGGAACACGGCAGAATCTTAAAATCTTCAAGTTGTTATCGGAAACCTTCTGCTCTGGATGATGAAGCCACAAGAACCTGGTGACATCTCTGTCTGGTATTTGGAGTCCAACTTGAAGAAATGCCTTTTCAATGTCACTCACAATGGCAATAGGACTCATTCGAAACCGTATCAATAAACCACAAAGATCATTCAGCAGGACTGGACCTCGATACAAGCACTCATTAAGGCTCTTTTTCCCCTACATCTTAGCTGATGCATCATACACTACCTGCAACTTCGTTGTCGCTTTTGAAGGAGTTATCACGCAATGGTGCGGGATATAGTGCTTGATGGGGCCTTCTTCTGAGCTTTCTGTGACCTCTTCGATTATTCCATTGCACAATTGCTCCTGAATGACGCTGTTATACTTATCCAGAACCTCAGGCATAGGACCTAAGCGTTTCAAAAGAGATTTCAGACGACCAAGTGATAGCTGATAGTTATCTGGTAAGTCAGGCACCATTTCTTTCCACGGCCATCTCACTTGATATCTTCCGTTCAAAAACTGAACAGAAGCATTGAATTGCTGAATAGCTGCGTCATCATCCGTCGTAGAAGGACAATCCATGATTCCAATAGATTCCAATTTCCACAAATGCTCCATCTCCGAATCAGGTTGACTTGCATTGAAGGTTAGAAGCGATGATGAGCTGTCGCATTCGCCATCTACTCTTCCAGAAGCCATCCAGCCCAACTTAGTTTTCACGAGAAACAAACTTTTATCCAGGGCTATACGTTCACTTTCCACAATGTCAAAATAGTGATCATTTCCAATCAGAATATCAATCGATATTGACTCTCGCTGGTGTATTCTCGAGTCTGCTAAGTGTAGCTGCTTAAGAATGGAATGCTTCTCCATATTAAGAGGCATCTTCTGAATGGGGCAGCTAATCATCGGAACGACATTTGCTGTAATAGCTAACAAATTTCCATCCGTAGTCTTGATGTAGACATTTACCATTTTCGATGATATCCTTTTTGTATTTTCAGCTCCAAATGGGGCAATCCATATCGTATCGGTGTCCTTGGACTTCAGTTTCAGCTTCTTGAAAACTTCGGTAGTGATGTATGATCGCTGTCTTCCAGTGTCAAACAAAAGTTTAGCAGCAATAAATTTATCCTTTGAACCATCGGACACTTCAGCTGAAGCAGTCTGCATTAGAACTGCTTGTCCTTGAGATAGCAACGCCGGTTGCAGATCAGTATGGTTATGATTGGAACTCGACGGACTCGTATTAGGACTTGTACCAAACTTCTTTGGACATAAACTGCGGTGATGTTTGCCTCTACAGTGATAGCATGTACTCGGATTAGGGCATGCAAAAACTGTATGTCCCTTCCTTATACAAGCAAAACACCTATCCTTGATCTGTTGCTTCCTTGAGAGAACATCTGGATATTTGCTGCACTCATCTGAAAAATGCTTGTCACCACAATACACACATTTCGGAGTTGGTTTGGCTGTTAGCAAACCTTCAGTCGTTCGAAAACCACTGACTCTTGAGTGACGGGAACTTATCCTTCTGGCTAAGTTCTTTCGTCGACTGACTCTTACTTAAGTTAGAGTTTTCACCCAACTCTCTAGCAGTGATTTCTTCTCTGAGCAATTTTCTCAACTCGGACAGCTCCCAATTCTTGCACCTATTCTTCCTATTCAAATCTATTCTCACTTCTTCAGGCAACTTAGAAAGAATCATTGGCACAAAAACTATGCCAAACTTATCTTCGGTCACACCCAGGGCCTCCAAACCCCGAATGTGTCTTTCACATTCATCATACGTCATCCTTAGCTTCGCGACTTCCTTTGTTGCCGTAGACAGTTTCAGAAACTCTTCAAAATGGGCGAAGACTACTTTCTGTTCGTTGCCAAACCGTTCTTGGATGGCATCAACGGCTGTCGAATAGTTCGCGTTGGTCACTGCAATACCACTGATAGATCTGAGAGCTTCTCCTTCAAGCAAACTTCGAAGGTAGTTGAACTTATCGACTTGGCTTAGCGCATCATTACTGTGAATTGCTGACTCAAATGAATCCCAGAATTCTCTCCACTTCAGTGGATCTCCTTCGTACTTGGCTATGGTAAGCTTGGGTAGCTTCGGCCTCTGACTAGATCCATTATCGGACTTCTTTTCGGTTGCTGATTCTTCTCTCAACCTCTTCTGTCTATTGGACAACTCTGCCAGGCACGTCGCAATTCTAGCTTGCAGCTCACAAGATTCTTCTACTTCCTTATCAAGCGCATCTTCATCACATAAGCTCAAGATCTCATTATCAAGGGCTTCTAGTTTGCGCTGATAAGACTCCAACTTGTCATGAGCTACACCTAGTTCCTCTGGATTGGCTTTATTGCCCTTCTGAAACAACGCGCTGGCTTCGTTCAGACTTCTGGTCACATGACCTCTATACGCAACTCTTTGAGCCTTCAAGCTCCTCAATCGTTTGACTTCAGACATATTTGCTTTATATCAGCAATCGTAATAAATCAAATGGGAAAACAGGTGAATGTAAAGCAAGGAAAAATTCAAAAACTGAATTGCCTTAGCTTGTACACTTTAGCAGATAGTTAAATAGAACCCACCCTTTTTATACTACTACAAATCTTGGTGGATTTCAAAAACTGAAATCAGCCATCAGCAAATGAGTTAAACAAATAAGGGTCGAATAAGGGTGACAATAATGGGTCAAAATATTAAGTGATTTATGTGCTTATTCAAGCGTGTTTCCTCACCGAATTCGGATCGGAAACATAAAAAAGAAACTAGTAAAGACCCAATTAAAGAGCTCTCAAAAACTGAGGCTTGATACTACTTACCACCTGGATTCCCGGGTTTCGGCACCAAGTGTCGAAACGGCTGAATGGGAGAGCACAGCTAATAGAGATTAAACCTAAGCCACGTTAAAACTAAACAACCTTTCTTTACTAATACATAAGCCAAGTGTCCTGTCAATAACAAAGACTTTTGAAAACAAGAAAGTAATATGCAAACTAAGCTTAAGTTAGACAAGGAAGAAATTTTGGGAGAATATGCAAATTAGATTTTCTTGACTTAGTTCAGTCTGTCTTCTGCTGTCGAGCGGAAGTCTCGACAACCGGAATAAATTATTCCGATTTTTTTCCGATGTTTTCTAACTTCGGAAATCTAAAATCGGAATAATTTCGGTAAAAAACTGAAAAAAGGAAGGAAAAATATCGAAAAAATGTGATGGAAAAGTTGCACAAAAATCGGAAAAAATCTCCGGAAACAATTGGGAAAAAATCGGGAAAAAAACTCGGGAAAGTTGCAAAAAAAAATCGGCATAATTACTGAAAAAAAATTGGAAATGCAGTTCTGGTTTTGTTCCGATTTTTTGAGGGAGGGTTTAAAAAAGGGCTGGTTGGGCTACCCCCCGCCTTACACCTATGACAGACAGTCCCCATCCTCAAACACTCTATGCAGGTTCCCCGTCCCACTCTTCCTAGAAACGGACAAGCCGGCAACTTTCGCTTCAAATGTCTTATGCTGTTATGCTTTTCCTGAGAAACTACAAATAAAACAGCACCTGTGTCCAAACCAGCACTAAATTGACGGTTCTACGGGGCTAGAGCAATTAATTTGCAGTTCTTGTCAGAAATTCATGGATAGCACCAAGGTTTCGTTAGCTAGTGTGTACGCCGCTGTTCTTCTGCAGGAGCAAACATAAGCTATCGAAAACTCAAAATTGGTGGAACTACAAATTAAAAGTGCGCCACCTACATTTACTACATTTGATGTACTTAAATGTAGTGCAGTTCTTTTAATTTGTAGTTGAAGCTGCTCCGCCAAAGGAACGCACGTTGATGAATTATTCCTTTGCTGCTAAGTGCTAATGTTTAGAAAAAAAATTCATTTAGAAATTTGGGTATTTTTCCGCAGAGTGCAAGTCATCCCCAGGTCACACCACAGGCAGTAAAACCAAACTGCAATCTGCATCCAACATCCTTTGAAACGTTCTGTTTCCGTTGATTGTGACATTTTCATACGTCAGCATAACAATATGTCACATGCTTATAACATACATTATGTTATGTTATGTTATGTTATGTTACATATATTATGTTATGTACATGCTACCGACAATCAAAATACAGCAATTTTGGCTTTTAGTAGTTAAACGTTTGTCATTTTTTTCATATTGTCTTTAGCATAACCATGCCAGATATAGGGAGCCAGCTTGACAGTTACACATCACACGCAATTTAAAAAGAACGTTTTTGTTTTTAGGTTTTTCACATGAAGAGAAAAACTTGAAAGGTACCAAAACAAAGTTCAAACAAACCACTACAAATGACAACAACATTTTAGACAACCAAATCCACATTAGACGTAATCAATTCATCACTACTCTGACTGCACGGGACAGTAGATTCGTGCTGCCCTTGTTTTGTCTATGAAATGGCCAATATCAAGATTTCTAATCAGATGGTCAGAATCTGTACTTGTCTGACTAGAAAAATTTGAAGATCACCAATGCGCAGACTAATCCTTCCCACCAGGTCGTCGACAACTTCTTCAATAGCGCCAGCATCCACCGCAGAACTAGCCACACCATCGGGCCTCTCGCAATAATTGGCCAGTGGTCTAACACTAGTAGTAATAGCTGCGAGTTTGATTACAAAGCTTAAATGATTTCAATGTCAGGTGCTGTTATTACTACGGAATTTTTACTAATACTTCAAAACAGGGACTTATCCAGAATTTTGAAAGTAGAACCATCTAAAAATGAGGTCCAGACTTGTATTTCAAAAAGCGGCTAAATTCGCACGTAAAGTAGCTATGCGTTATTTTTTGCCTTGCAAAAACCCCATGGCAGCTGTTCTTAAGGTGGTAGTACCATTACCGGGATTTTATACGTAATTTTTCTATGGATGAAGCAATCTTGACAAAACACTGGGAGAAGCAAGACTGGTTGGCAAGCTATCTTTGCGCAAAATCTTGGTGTCAGAGAGTGCATAAATGGCAAGCTACAATCGTGGCTTTGCGCATACGCAAATAATCAAAATTTTATTTAAGCTTTATATATTAAATTTTATTCAACCTCCTGAAAGAGCAGAAAAAGCGCTTTAAATGATGTGCATATCTCTTCTGTACGTGGTTTCTATTGCGAAGCTTGACTCTATGAGAATAAGTAAAATACTATTGTCTACTTGATTATTAAATTAGGATCCTAGATTACAAGTGAATACCGGTGGTGTGTGACATTGGAGAAATGTACGATCCTGACCAACTGGAAAATAAAGTGGCGATTACAACGATTTATTGAATAATTTCAGCAATCTCAATGTCAACTATTATGAATATAAAGTTTCAAACGATTCCAATTAACTTAAACAAAAACACAGCAAGCACCAAAGTCCGGCAGAAGCCGATAAGCGACAAAGCGACAAGCCTACCCAAACTCTGACGGAAAATCCCAACTTTTACCTGGATTTACCCCGACATGGCAAATATCGAATATTAGCTAACTGACTTATGAATTTAGTCAAGAGAAACGAGACACATTAAACGAGACACATTTACCATTTGTTGGAATTTACAGCTAAACTTGCTTAGGCTTAGCATCTCGTGAATAATTTATATCTTTCCTGCCGGTGCTAACTTCACATAATACCCATTCTTTTGGCCCCGGCCGGCCTCGGACGGGTTCACACGGTTAGAACAATTGATAAAAAGAATATTACCCACAGGTACCTTAGGAACTAGCAAGAGTACATAATATATAAGAGTATGACAGCTGGCATACTCTATGTATTATCAGCTTGCACATCCTCTGTACGCTAACGGCTGACCCCCCGCAAATTGGACCCCAGTGACCCCCCCGAATTAGTACCCACTCGAAACGGGGGTACGCTCACTCGCTCTATGCTTGTGTGCTATAGCTCGAAAACACAAGCACTACGTGCGCGAGTTTTGTGCCTGTTTCGAGCTTTAGAACACATGCATAGCGGCTAAAATTTTTTGAAGTGAAGGGTCCAATTTGCGCAGCCGTTAGCGTGCAGATGATGTGTCACGCTTATAATACATAGAGTATGACTGCTGTCATACTCTTATGTATTATATACTCTTGGTACTAGTAAAGATAAAACGTTTGTGGGAAATTACGTAAAGGATAAAAAGAAACACGACGGTGAACATACACCATACCACGGTGGAGCACACAACTTTCCTAACATGCTAACCGGCCAACGGTAAAACTACTCGAAACTCAGTAGAGACATTTTCAACAAAGCTACTGCGAACAATTAAATACCTACTACAGCACCTACGTAAAATTTTTATGTTCCCGCCTACGAGACCACCCAAGCACCAAAAGAGAGAGGTTTACACCGACAGGAAACAACATTAAGAAAGAAGAACCCACTATTATGAATATTCCTAACAAGACAATTATTATGCATTCGAACAGACAAAAAATAGAATGAATCAAAAATTGTACATGATTGGCAGCCAAAGAATACAATAAAATGGACGTACGTAACAATGCCACAAATACTAGATTAGTCCAAAACAAAACAAAGCATATGTCATGCAAATTTTGGAATGAGAGAAGTACAGCGAATTTTAAAGAAATAACGGAAAAAGATATAAACCAAGTAACCGCATTAGTAAAAAAGAAAACAAAAAGTCTATACCAGCACCGACAGTACAACGGCTATACCGAGGTAGCGGGCACCGTGACGAAAAGATGAGTAAAATGTAGTGTAAACGAACCCCAATTTTGAAATTTAATCCGTAGGCTCCCTCCCCTCAAATCACAACCAATGTATTAGAACCCAAAAAACCAATCACCATTACAATGACTAAACAACAAAAAATCACACAAAATTGGGTGGGGGAAAGCGTAACGGGTGTGACAGAGGAGGGGACACTGGCGGTATACTCCCCAGCACCGCAATCATTGCTGTTACGTTTCTGAGAGTCTTTCACCAAAGCACCACTCGGCCAGGGTCTACGTCGCCAGACTTACACCAGACCTCGCATCGCAAGGTCTCCTGAGCCTTCGCACCACTCCCAACCCAAAGCCAAACCGGAACCAAAGTTCGAATGGGACCAGGGCCAAGCACAAGAGATGGCCATGCAAGCCGTGAACTGCTTGCTTTCCCGGCAAGCCCCACGGCAGCGGGCGAACAAACAACCAAACCAGGCCCAGAAGCACCCACCTACCAAGACCAACAAGGTCCACCCAGGTCCAAACCCAACAAGGCCGAAAAAGGCCAAACCAAAGAACCAAATAGCCCCAGACAGGGCTCCCAAAGCAGATGGAAAGAAAACGTTGACCAAGTGCCTCCAAAAAGTCAAGCATAGGCCAGGAAAGTAAACAGGCCATGTGGCATCAGCCGCAAAAGTCAATATCCATGGCAATCCAATAATAGTGACACTGGCTCAAGCCCGGACCAGTAGACCGCCGGACCCCATCACAAAACCGGCAGCATGGTGGCGAGAATGCCACTCCAGACTCAAAGTGCCCAAGCAGAGACCGGCAACCACACACCCGAGCCATCAGACACGAATCCTGGGCAGCACACCCGGCACTAGGAATAGGGGTCGGCACCGGCATAGAAAACAGGATTAGCTAGAACACACAAAAAACAAAGATTAAGGCATCATAATAAAGCACACAAGAATCATGATTAACGAACTAATGGGAATGCCGCAGCCCCGACAGGCGGAGGAGACACCCCAAACGCCTGTGGTTATCAAAGAGAATCTCATGGGCTAAAGTTAAACGGATTCAAAAGGAAAAGAATCTTAAAGAGCGTGCGACCCACCTCCCCGGTATGCGGAAACTGGAGCGGCCTGCAATTTAACACTCCAGTGTGAAAAAGGTAGGAGAACCAAAAGTTAAAAGTTATAAAAATGTTAAAAGAAAAACCTGCTGTGTGGAATTTAGAAAAGACAACGAAAGTCAAGGAGCGAAGTTTACTCAAGTGAGATCAAAAGACCAAAAGTTACAAGCGGATGAATAAACAGCTGAATTACGTTGACCGCTTGCACACTCAATGTAAAGCAAGAACAATCTATCCTAAAATACAATCTATTGAGTTTTAGCGGTTGTCGCTGTGTTACTTTATTATTATTAGTATTATTTAATAGAAACTCTTTGCAGCTGCTTCAAAGCATTGCAAATTCCCAAAACCAAAGCAAACGATGAAAAGTTGCGAATTCTTTCTTTTGATTTTCTCGTTACTGCTTCAACCAAAATTGACCAAATTTTTCAGATATGTTTTATATCTGCATACACTCAAGCCGTGTTCTTTGTTTTTGGAAAAACGCAGTTGTAGGCAATATATAGAATTTACACTATTTCAAAATAAGCTAAAAAATCGAAAATGCACTTTTACGAAAACTAAAAAAACGACCTGAGCGTATAAATTAATAAAGCTTGCATGGAAAATTTCAAACAAACTCATAAAGGAATGAAGGAGATATTTAAATTCAAAACTTTTAATGCATTTCTTCTTCTGTAGACAGGAAGCCAGCCCCCACAACGTTGCAGGCAAGCGCATTTGATGCAAAACATGATAAAAAGAATAAATGTGCCAAATCTGAAGCCGATTGATTAAGTTTTTAGTTCACAGCATCTGTTCAAAGTCCACCCCGGTAGTGGTACTAACACCTTAAACGTGAAGTGAACTGGGCCATTTTGCTTATCACCGCTCATTTATAAAGGTTGTTATCGAAAACACGTGCTAAAATACAAAATAAACGTTGTGGTGTTAAAAAATAATAACTATTTCTGTTCGCCAAAGGCTGACCCCCCACAAATTGGAACCATCACTTCAAACTAATTCAAGTGCTACTCTTGCATGCTAAAGCTCGAAAACACAACTACTCAGTTGGTTCAGTGTGAGTCTGTTGCGAGCTTTAGTACACAAACAGCGTGTAAATTTTATTGAAGTGATGGGTCCAATTTGTGGGAGTCAGTAGTTAGCGAACAGAGCATAGTTTTTGCTCTGACAACAGAGACTAGCACCCGATTGCACCAAATGTGTTTAAAATCTAATTGGCTAAATTAGATTTTAAACAGATATTAAATTTATTTAAGTTGCCTGAGCATTGCACCAACTTAAATCTATTTAGAATATGTTTAAAATCTTATTACCTATTGAAACTTAATTAGATTTTAAACATGCTTCGTACTATGCTAAAATTTAAACATGCTTTAAAATCTGTTTAGTGTGACAATCCATGTCAGTATTTTAAGAACTTTTGAAAATTCTTGTTTGCATGCAGTCAGTCACCATTATTTTCCTTGGGGAACTATATAAAATAGTAACTGATGAATTATGCGTCTTTCAAATGTTTCGTCAACGGCCGTTAACGACATTCTAAGAATTTAAGCAGAATTTATGTCAACTACTGACAGACATTCTAAGAATGTTGGTTTAAATTCTACTGAAATTCACATTTTTAAAAAAGAATCTATTCGTTTAACTGGCTACCTTTCTTAGAATGTCTGCTTACTATTAGCAGACTTTCTCAGAATTTATGTCGGTAAGCCAACGGCCTTTCTAAGAAAGTTGCGAGAAAGTATGTTGACTTGAAACGAACATTCAGCTCCCTACATTGGCTCTGGCGGTAATCACACGTGACCTATGCTTTAAATATATGCATCCGTTGGGGCGGGGGGGGGGTTGGAACATGGTGAATTCAGCCTACATGCAGAGAAAACTACCGGGGAGGGGGGGGAGGGTTTGGGGAAGGGGCAAGAAGTAGGTGGGAACAGGGGACTGTAGTTATCCGATGCTCCAAATACCAAAAAACTCTGTTTTCAGCATAGTTTCCTTTGGGGGGGTATCCCCCTCAAAATTTTTGAACAATTTTACACACTCCCCCCCAGAATTTTTGACATTACCATCCTTCCAACTTCCGGCTCCCCCCCCCCGAACCCATCCAGCGGTTTTTGTACCCAAAAAGTTTGGGGGGGGGGCAAAAAGTGGTCATTTTTTGATAATTTTTTCTAAAATTATTTAGGAAATTGTCCATTTAGGGCCATTTTTTGAAATTTCTGAGGTCACTTGTGGGGGGGTGGGTACCCCCCCATCACCATACCTGAACGGGAGGTAAATTTTACTGACCCTTGTGCAAGCAAATATGGGCACCCTTGTGTGCGAGTAATTTTTTATACTGTTCCAGATGAAACCCATAAGTTTTATGCTGCAGCTCTACAGTAGTTATATATATGTTAGCAAGATTTAAAGGAATAATAAGCAGAAATGGTGCGGTTTTGCCAAAATGTTAGTAACAACAAAAATTTTGTTGAAATTGAAACTGGATATTTGCATTGTCTTGTGTATTTAATAAAGAATAAATTTAGCCGTGTGTTGTGTGTGCTCGTTGAATTTAATTAATTAATTGATTAATTAAATTAATTAAATTAATTAGTTAATAATTAAATTAATTAATTAAATTGATTAGTAAATAATTAAGTTAATTAATTAAATTAATTAATTTTTTACTATTGTTTCTGAAGTATTTGTCAGCCAAATACTTATAAAATGATGTTTCCAGTTTGTTTATTTGCGCGCATTTTCAAATCATAGCTAATGAGAATTTAAGTTGATTTGCGTTTGTTGCTGCACTAACCAACGTACTTTCTCAGAAAGTGTGCTAAGCAGCCAACGACCTTTCTCAGAATGTGGGCCATGTCTTAACTAACATTCTGAGAATTTGTGTTCGTGCTAACTACTTTCTCTTTAAATTCTTTAGAATTTAAGCCGTTCCTTTAACGGCCTTTCTCAGAATGTCGGTTCGTTAATGGCACAAAATCTTAGAATGTCGTTAACGGCCGTTAACGAAACATTTGAAAGACGCATTAGTGTAATTACAGAACAAGTAACGATAATAGATAAAAAATTTGTTAGTCATACAGCAGCTTTTTTTCGGTTTTTCACTCCGGTTTATCACTCCACTTGCAACGCAATGCACGATTCCGAAATTGTGTGGAAAGGTTTGGTCAGTCTGTACGACAGGTATAACTCCGATCACGTCGACTGAATAGTCTCTAAATATTGAGTCTCTCGAATCTGTTCCCGCCGCTGCTCAGATACTCCACAAAAGCCACTGAGGGGCTAGGGATGCGTAGTATTTGTGGTAGGCGCTGTCAAAATAGATTTGGTATCGTCTCGTCGTCCTTGGTCCTGAGTCCTGACCCTAGACTGATGTTCTGGACATCCCGCACTAGCCGTCAACGATGAAGGGCGGTTCAACAGTAGCAGGTATAGTAGTCAGAAGTTTCCTCGTCACACTGCGACCAATAAGGATGCACCGCTGTCGGGGTACTCCCACAGTCATCAGGAATGCGTCTGAATTGTTCTGTTGCTATTCCAGTCTATGCCGTGTGGCATGGTAGTTCACAAGGGGATATACATTCCTCACAGGAACATCACTCACCCAGAATCTTCCCGAGACCAATGTGGGCTTCTTACCAGATCTGCGTTCCCAAAAATCTCGCCCCTCAACTGACCTCAGCTCACACGATCTGCATTCATGTTTGTCTTGGCATCCTCAACTGATAGTGGGACTGTGAGGGGGTTTATTGCGGATATCGTGAAACATTCCGTTTCCGTACCGCATGTGGAAGAACTCCCGATGACCCATTTGCGTAATGGGATTTCCAGGAGCGGAGCCGCATTAACTTAATCTTTCCGTCCGTGAAATCTGCCGTTGGAAAGAGTTTAGGCCAAGTCGCCAATCCGTAGCATGGCCACCTCTGCGATCAGATCTCGGACCAGACTACGGCACAAGAATCGACACCGTCCAGTCATTTCCTCACCTCCTCCAGGACCTCATGGCGATCCGCGTACCTCAGACCCGGTTAGCACTGAAGGGAGATTGGACGGGCCAGGACAGGAGAAGCAACAACCAGGCTAGGCTGGCTGTCTGCGCAGATGACAAAGGTACTATCAAGACAACCAACCTGTCGCGAAGGCCCAGCAACAGGAACCTGGAACACAAAGAACAATGAGTGATGCTAATTGTAAACACCCGAACAGCCACCTATGCAGCAGTCCTATGAATCTGTCAAACTCTTTAACGCGAGGGCTAAACTTAAGGCACCTACTTAAAGTTAAGAATTCAGGCCTGCATTCGTACATTAAAGAGGCGTTATGCGTACTTTTACTTCGTCGCTTTTATATGTATAGAAAGATTGGTACAAGGTACTACCTCGATTTTTTCAGGAAAATTTTCACCATGTCTGAAAGTCCTGCACACACATTTCAACTGTTTTGGTTGAAAATTGCTTGAGTTATTCCATTTTTTCGATTTTCAAAACCCTTTGATCTTTGCCGCTTTTTCGACTTTGACTGGCTACTACTCGTGACTCGCTCAGTGGAAAAAATTTTTGGATTAGATTTTCAGGACCGCCTAGGCGTCAGCTTTCACCTGATATACGTGATATTTCCAAATTTGAAAGTAGATTTTTTCCAAAAATATCACTTCTTGACCCAAAATTCGATTCTAGCAAAAATGAGTAAAAACAGAATTATGATAATGTTCAATCTGAGGTGAATCCGACGATATAAACTTTTCATGTCTACGACTTATATTACGCCAGCAAGAAATTTTAAACAATTTCCCTTATTTCAGGTGGTTTTTGGCTGTCTTGGATGTTGCCGCCTTGATTTGCCTGAGCCAGTGTCAGCTAGCAAAAACCAGCTGAAAGAAGGGAAATTGTTTAAAAATTCCTTGCTGAAGTTCTATTAAAAAAGCAGACCATATAAAATTTCATAAAGCATGTCGTGTAGGAAGCAATGAGATGAGATGCAAATTTTGTTAAATTAGATGTAATTGCGAAGGCTGCCTTCCACTGCACCTTTTACTACACTGACTAAACCCAGCTAAACTATTCAGCACAGAGAGACAACACACAAACTCAAGTAAAAGAGCTACACAAAAGGTTAACTCTAACTTCCAACTTAGATAAGACTGACTATGAAAAGTCAAAAGCAAGACAGTCAGGGGGAACTAAACTAATATAAAAGTTAAAAGAACAAAATGAAATACAATGATTTAAAATATTTTTCAATAGTCTTTGTTCACATAACCGGATGCTAAATTTAGCGTCTGAGTTAACTGCATGTAACACAAACTGGGAAATAAATGTTAGTGTTTACTCTTAATCCTTTATCTTATTTGTACTTTGGAATGTCTTGAGGTCAACAAAATTTCCTATTTTCTCTGTAGAACTTTGTGAGCATGCATAAACGATTGTGAGACACTTCGCCGCACTATTGTTCTCTTTAAGTACTTGTTGACCTTAGACTTAAATTTTAGGAAAGGGTTTATGGGTATTAATGTTGAAAGAGGGGGGCAATCGTAATACAAAGTAAGAACTATTTGTTTTTGATTTGTTTAGTTTAAAAGGAAATATTACATTTTTGCATTATTACATTAATTTGCTTAGTATCAAATTAAATTCAGAACTAAGTGTAGATTCTACACTTAGTTATTGAAATAATTGTGCCTCAGTGAGACTGCTGTGTGTCTCAGGGAGACCGTTTTGTGCCTGAGTAAGACTTTTATGCCTCAGCGAGACTTGTGTTTGGGTGAGACTACACCAAATTTTAGGAAAGGGTTTATAGGTATTAATGTTGAAAGAGGGGGGCAATCGTTATACAAAGTAAGAACTATTTGTTAGTTCGTTTAATATTTGTTTGTTGTTTTATTTTCATAAAACTTCTTTAAAATGTAATGTTCAAATTTTAATAATTAAAAAATAAAATTTCGCTCATCTATTTTATTCTTCTTATAGCAAAATACGTTCTGATTTAGAGATCTGAAAGAGTTTGCATACAAAACCAGAATTTCAGAATTAAAGTCCTATTAGCCAAAACATGGTACTTTTTACAGTATATACACCATTGCATGAAAAGTTTTGAAAAGCAATAGAAAATTTTATTGGTTACCACTTTATAGTTAGTGCACAAACATCGTCTCACATTTAATGCATAGCTTATCCTGCCTCCACTTTTTCCTTCTCGTTTCTAATTCAGTGTAAACGGCATTCCCTTTTAGCATTTACAAAACGAGCATTTAAACTGTGGCGAAGTATCCCGCTACCTACATAGACACCTGCTGAATTTCGTGGCCCTGCCTGTCACCCTATTGAATTTTGTGACACTGTGGTCATAAAGTTCAAGAGATCCAAACTTACACTTTTCCACGACATAAGAAAAGGGCTAGCACTATAATTTGTAGGGGGTTGACAACAAAACATCATAACAAACCTTCGAAAAAACTACCCAAGAAGGGGGTAAGTCAAATTACTCCCAAAATGCGAAATTACTGTATAAAAGGACAGGCAGTAAAATCCAACCTGTCACAACTATGATAAAATTGAAGACTGATGAACATGCGGTTTTGGTACCCCTTTGTGGGCGACAGGAAGGGAGGTGGAATTTCTCTAGCCTTGTCCAGATATTTCCCTTAAAATAATGATTGTGATAGTAGTTTACGGGAGTATCTACATTGGTGCAAGTCTACCAACCGTATCTATGGAAATCGAACAAAAAAGGAAGCATTTAATGAAATCACAATGGTGGTGGACGCAGGCTGGTTGAAAAGGTGTAGTCTAGTTTGGCCCAACTCTGATTTGGCCCAACTGTCACTTAAATTGCTAAGCCCCGCCCACTTTACTGAAGAGAACTGTCTTACGGTAGAATTTGTCTGAAACTAATAATGATGGGAGAGGGACTGTTCACAAAAATTATGTTCTAATTTAATTATTAATCTTATTCTTCTTATTTAATAAGTACTGTAATATAAATTAAAATTAATTGACGTAATCTGAACATTTATATATTATGTCTTCTTACATTAAAAATAAAATAAACTGGAATAAAACATATATAATTACTAGAATAAATTTATATCGGGCACTTAAAAAATTTCTATTCAAATTTACACAGCAAACACGAAATAAATTATTGGTAAAATTTCCTTCTAATTTTACAATAGTTATAACTTGCATTTTTAAATAAATGCACCCTTTGTTAGAATTTACACAAACATGCATGAGGATAGAATTGTACACAACACATCCATATATTTGTCAACTGTTACATTTGATTTGCTGAGCGCCACTTTGCAAGGACCAATCGTAATTATTGGGCCAATTCAGAGTTGGGCCAAGTCATACCAAACCAGCCACATAAAAAATAATAGGAACAGCTTTTATACGTAGACCTGAGCAAACAACAGGTTATGCTTCCGCGAACCAGTTTCTGTGAATAGAGTCATCAGAAGTGTTTCTCAACAAAATGTGGAATGTGGAAACAATACTGGAAAAACCACATGAATCACGAGGTAGTGGGTATGACATTCACTGACAATGTTACGCAAATAATGTAAGGCGCACGGGCCAGTATAAAAGGCAGACGCAGACGCAGACGCAGACCAACAGACTGGGGTATAAAACGCAGACTTTAGTGCAGACGCAGACTCGGGTATAAAAAGCAGACGCAGACTTTACTAAAGGTATAAAATGCAGACTTCATTGCAGACTTGCAGACTCGGGTATAAAAAGCAGACTTGCAGACTCGAGTAGAAAATGCAGACTTGCAGACTCGGGTATAAAATGCAGACTTGCAGACTCGAGTATAAAATGCAGACTTGCAGACTCGGGTATAAAATGCAGACTTTAGTCCAAACTTGCAGACTCCGGTATAAAATGCACTTTGGTGCACCTTTATAGACTCGGGGAAATATAAAACAGTCTCGATAGTCTCTCTTGGTTCTTTCATATATACTGCGGCTGTAGACTCGAATATTAAAATGTATACGCCGACTAACGAATTCTCAATTTATTATTACCCATTATTAGCTAGCTATTCCTACATTGATTTCTCGTGCCAACTTAACCTTAATTTAACCTATGTGTCTTAAGCTAGAACCGACACTCTTCTACTACTTCTACATCTTAGACCGGAGTATAAAAAGCACTTGGGTATAAAATGCAGAGTTTTGAGCAGACTTACGTACTTTGCAGACCCTGATATAAAATACAGACTTGGCTATTTAATGTAGGCCAGTCCGCAATTAAGCAGGCTCCGGTATAAAATGTATGCGTATAGGTTTTGCAGATTTTGGTGTATAACTATGCAGTAAGGGCTGTTTGTCGTTTTGCCTCGTTCATAAAAAACACAAAGTGGTTCATACTCCTGTTATGTACTGATTGCCCGTTTGTCCGTATGGATGGTGCCTGTTTTTTGTTTTGACACACCATTTAGCTTTAGCTGTGCAGATTGCTCTTTATGTTTTCGAGTCACCTGACATTTTCTGTTTATGCTGATTTGCTACAGCATTTTTTAAATTTTGCTCTCTTAAACACTTTGCAGAGTTTGAAACTTGAAGTTGAGTTGTCATGGAACTTATAAAACTAAAACTAAAATGCTGAACAATAATTTTCCAGAGACTGACAGATTCAAATAAACTCAAGCTGCGAAAGTGCTCAAGACAAAAATGTAGAAAAAAGCAAGTTAATATTGTATAGTATATTAACAAAAATTTAATCTAAAATTTTAATTTGGTAAGCCAAAACTTCAAAAATTTGTGGTAAATTCAGAAAACCGGGTCAAGACCGGGTCGAAGCTCTTGACCCGGTGACCCGGTCCAAAAAGTGACCCGAACTGACCCGGTGACCCGGTGACCCGGTTCCATCTCTGATATATACGTAAGTCTGCTTTTTATACCCAGGTCTGCAAGTCTGCTCAAAAGTCTGCACTTTATACCCGAGTCTGCTTTTTATATCCGGGTCTGCAAGTCTGCTCAAAAGTCTGCATTTCATACCACAGTCTGCTTTTTATACCCAGGTCTGCAAGTCTGCATGTTATACCAAAGTCTGCGTTTGTTGTGAAGTCTGCATTTTATACCCGAGTCTGCTTTTGGGTCTGCGTTTTATACCCGAGTATGCGTCTGCGTGGGTCTTCTAAGTCTGCAGGTCTGCGTTGGCGTCTGCGTCTGCGTCTACATTTTATACTGGCCCAAGGCGCACTGGTCTATAGTCTACAACTGAATCCCTGTAATTTACACGTAGCCTCAGCATTGAAGCTAACAACCTTCAACTAAGTGACTAACAACTAACAAAATCATGATTTCCAATCCATTAAACGCACAACAACTTTAGTTTGCGGAAACAACGCAAAGATTTGGATTTATTAAAACATTAAAGTAATATAGATTCAAAACAACAATCAAGTAAAGTTACAGCTTTCGATAATGGGAAAAACACTGGAAACTCATGTTATTAAGACACAACAAACAGCTTTAGTCAATAAAGTTGAATGCGACAGCTCTGTAATAACCCTACCTTGAGAAAAGCAGAGGCCCGGAAATGGAAACAGGTGCAAGAATGCTGTTTAAAAATCCGCCATGCGTCAATAATTAGAAAAATTTCTCTACTTCTGGGGCTCAGCCTTCGAAATCCTCCGGATAATTTTGGCACTCCTGCCTCCCAATTTTTTTCGGTCTACGTTAGTGGGAACATACGTATTTATGAAATCACAACGCAACGAGTTAATATTTAAACAAACATATAATGCAAATGGGAAGAATGAAAATTACTGAGCGCTAACTAAAACCAACATATATATAGTTGTTAAGGCCGAGTGGTTAAGGCGTTCGACTTCGGATCCGATAGTCCGAGGTTCGAATCCCCGCTGCCAAAAAGCTTTCACAAATCCCCTTGAGCAAGGGACTAAGCACATATCGGTTAGCCGTGAGCTCTAGCCAACCCAGCTATCCATCCTTAATTGGTCGGTAAATGGGTACCACTATTGTGGGAAGGTAACAGGAGTCCGTGTAGGGCTTAAAGCCTTGAAGGGCCGGCCCCCCTTCCACGGATGCAGTCATCATTTGAGGTGACACTCCTGGCTCCCTAGATATATAAATAAATGGTATAAATGATATGGAAATGTTTAAAGTTTTGAAATAATTAGGGAAATGCCGGCTTCAACCTACCTGCAATTTAACACAAAAGGCGGAATTTTCCTTCCTTTGATCTTCATACTTTAAACAACTTCAGCGAAGGACGGATACACTTTCAGAAGTTACTGCTGTGATGAAAAATGGTCAGCGTGTCCGAATCTACCTGATGAACGTAAAAAATTTTAGAATTATGAAATTTGAAAATTTTTTACATTTTTGTAACCAGAAGACCTCCAGCTCCAGAACCCTACCTTCAAATAATTAATACAATTTGCGAAGTCGTTGACTTTATTTTGGTTGGGGGTATATTGTGGAAAAGATCCAATAATAAGTAAAACGCCAGAAATAGAGAACCTTAATTTAGACATTTCGTAAGCAGCACTGGTAAAATGACATAGAAAAGCACTAACAGTATGCAAAAATATACCTAAAACATTGAAACCTAACAACGCCAAATGAACAAGAGGTAACCTTAACTGAGACAACAAGCTCGCTTTGGTAGTCGCTAAGCTATCAAATTAAAACAAGGTCTAACTGCATAAATCCAGCTAAATATAAATTCTATACAAGCTATTAAAAACAGGTATACAAAAATTAAACGAAATTAAGTGAGACTAAGTGAGTGCATGGGAGGGTAAACAAAAGTATGGATCAACTAAGCGCTGTGAAAACCAATAAAATCGAAGGTGAAGTCGAGGTTGTGACAATATAGGAATCACATTAACAGTAGGGCTAAGGCATAGTTGTACATCAGAAAAGATTCGAAAGTAAAAATGAAGAAATCTGGGGCCATATTCTCAAATACAGATAGGCCCTGTCTAACTAGGAATATGCCTATTTTTAGTTCCAGATTTGCAGGTCAGCTTTTTAAAATTTTTTCGAGATATTGAAAATTGTTAAGTTTTAGAAAGTTTCTATCAAATGTGGTGCTTTTAGAAACTTCTTTAAAAGCTTTCATTTTAACTATGTATTTGTCTTAAAGAAGAGTTTTCTATTTATTTAATTTCTCTGTTTAGCTCGTATTCTCAAACCTAGTCACAGATAGGTCTATCCGCAACTTGTAGTATTCTCACAAACAGAAAACGACAAACAGAAAGCTTGTAGTATTCCCACTGTACATAAAAACTGAATGGCCATTTGCTAACTCGTATATGCATTACTATGCTGGTCTAAAAAGTTGGCATCCATCATTTACTTGTCAACAAAAGCACACTCAAACAAAAATGCTGGCCAAATATTCTTGTACACTTCAGTTTGCGTATGAGCGCTTACAGTCAAGTTTGTAATAACCATTTGTAGAACATTAACTTTAACATTAACAAAGCACGTTTAATGGTTTGCACTTTGTAGAATCACAAACTCTAACGTTGGTCCTGATAGTCTCTGTAAAGTATATTTTAATATTCTTAAGTTAGGCGCAAAATGTTTAAGCTTCAAATTATAAAAAATTGCTTATTTTTGTAAAATTGTTCTGAGTTTATGAATCTACAGAGGCAAACATAAAAAAATTTTTCATTTCTATGCATGAAGAACTTTTTTCCAGTTTTCTCTGGGCATTATGCTTTCCGCTGCGACATATCGTATTCATCCAACTTTTCATTTTTCTGTCCATTTTGTTCGGGCTCACGTCAACAGATAAACTAGGAAAATGGCGGTTCACCTCACGGAGAAGTGAACCAAGCCTACGTCGACAAAGAGCTTCTTTGTTGAAAAACGCGGACTGAAATTTTTTAGGACTTCCACAGGCATTTGAGTCAGCCATTTCTTGCCTTGTAAAGAAAAAGGGCATCAATTTTTGGGTTAGCTTTTTCTGCTTTTGATTTTCATTCAAAGTGTCATTCAGAATTATTTTGCTCAAAATTTTTTCCGCATATACGAATGACTGATACTGAGTGGTTGTACGTGTCATTCGGACCCCCTAGCAAATAGTAATCATCCACATCTTCAGGTTTAGGGGCGGCATTGGTAACTTTAAAGCAATAGGTTTGACAAACATGTCTAGATCTCTGCTTAACCGGAGCAGCGGGGATAGGGGTGCTATGACCGATACCATCTAAGGACATTGTAACCAAAGGGCATCCGTCGTCAGCTGTAGTCGGCACAGGGCGTTGATCGAAGTGACGTGACGGATGCGGATCCGGTTGCGGCTGCTGTGGATTTAGTTGTGGCTGCTGCGGGTCCGGTAGCGGCTGTTGCAGATTCTGCTGTTGCTGATTTAGTTCAGCATTGGCTCCTTCACGTTCACTTTCGTGTTGGTGCTCCTCAGATTCCATGATCTCTTGGCTGCTTCCTTCTGATCGAGTTTCACTGTCTTCTTGAAACTCCTGGTCCGCTGGTTGCAATCCGAAATTAGGGCTCGAAAGTTCCGGTGACCCATGGGTTGACATATCAGAAATATCTGCAGAGAATGCTGGGGGCTGATTGATTCTTTCCCTTGCGATTATGGAATTTCGCGCCAATTCCGGATTGGATACATCATTTAGCTTAGATGCTCGCCGCAACAAAAGATCTCCAATAAGAGATACATTAGTTTCCATCACTTTCATAGATGTTTGAATAGTCTCCAGACGTGAGTCAGTTTTGGTGCGTAAGCTGGACAACTCCCGCCGAAAACAATCTTGCTGCATCGAAAAAAAGGTTTTCAGGTTTTGGATTTGACTTCACAAAATGCGAAAATCAGCAAGGTTTGATTGGCTGCCTGAATCCGGAACCCATTCAGTTCTTTCTTTGGATTTTTCTTCCAAAGTTCTGAGACAGCATCCGCCGCAGCTTCCAATCTAAATAAAAATTTATAGGATTACCTTAAGCCTATTGATTATTACCAAGAGCTTATAATATAAAGAGTAAGACACTCAGCTATTCCTAATCGAATAAGCTTGCAATATGCTCGAAACATTAAGGCCGAAATCTCGAGGGGAGGAGGCTTCTCAGCGTGTAAACATACAACGCTGACATTTTTCAAAAACAGTTGTTTTGCCAGATCAAATACTATAACTTGGGCCAGCAATGTCGTACTGCAATAGTTTTTATATCATTATATATATTGTTTAGAACGAGACCTTTCTAACGATATAAAAATTATGTAGTTGCTTCAGGCAATCTCTTACAAACCGGCAACAAAAAACCCTTTCCACAAAAGTTCTGGCAATTGCAAGCTTATTCTATTCGGAAGAGCTGAGTGTTATACTCTTCCTATTATAAACTCTTGTTTTTACTAAGAGTACTGACAACAGACACACATGAGATTTTATTCACATTTTTATTTACTTTTCGCTCTACATTATACAATTTTAGTTTGCTGTTTGAAACGAACTATATTTTATTCTTAGCTTTATTTTGTTTCATTTCAGTTCAGTTATGGCGGATTTAACTCGGCGTTTAGAGGTATTTGCAAACTCGTATGACTCTAGTGATTCAGATTTAGGCTGGGTATTTGATGACTCTTTAGTTGATTTAAATAAATCGTGGTAGACTTAGTACTTTAGTAAATTTAAACAAACGAAAACGTGGTAGACCCGCCAAACATGAACAAATGCCTGAAATGATTAATATTATTCAGAACACGCTAGCCACTGCAGCTGTTGGAGCACATGAGCGACGGAGGAACGACGTCAGCTACAGTTGTGGGATTACAGTGAAAGAACTCTGTTCAAATGTTAATCGAGAGCTCAGAAAAATTTATCCCGACGCCAAAGTTGATCGTAATACTTGCCGTCGGGTTGGAAGTGCACCACATCTGCAGCATAAAGCCTCGAAATACTACAAAAATTTGCTACACTTTAAGCGGCCTCCAAGGCGCAATGATTTTGTAATTAATGAAAATAAGGATTTTCAGTTCAGTGCAAGTCAAGTCAATACTGTATTGGAAATTGCTTTTCTATTCGCTGACGAAGTCGTCGTTATCAGTGCTGACAACAAGAATAAGGTTAATGTTGGCAGTCCTGCTGTAAGCCAATACTATAGGCCGAAGGGATGCATTTGACTAATCAAGCACCCAATGCTCCAGATCACACATTTCCAGTAGCTAGTAGGTTCAAACTATAAAACTAATTTTTATTATTTTACTGCATTATTTTACTATTATGCTTAAGTTTCTCTAATTTTTAACCAGTGCGCAATCTTTAAGAGCATTTAGAAAAAATTCTAAATTTGCTTAAATGTTTTTAATATTGATCATATTTGATGACGGACAAAAATCTTTTTGTCAGCTTTCGCAGAAAATGTAACTATACTACGACCAAAAATACATGTGGGTACAAATTTTGGCCATATAGCATAACAATATTCTGTACTGAACATCCTTTGTAGTAGAACGTACGAAAAAAATTTTTGTTGATTTTTTAACTTCAAAGGTTATGCTACAAAAGATCAAAGCTTGTATACACATTTCTGGTCTGACTATAGGTTTGTAGTTGTATCTTAGTTTGTAATCTATAGACGCGAAACTGAATCCGTCTGGCTATATGATTTTGCAGCGGAAATGCCGCCGCAATCGATCTTGCGAAAAAGACCGACGTTTAAGCTTAGACCTAAAAGATCTTTTTCCGAATCTTTGCGTCGGTCAAAATTCTCGAGTCGAACGCAGGACCACGATTTACTTAAAGATGGTTAGCTGGAACTTTCACAGCTAAGAAATAACAGCTGTTATTATGGGTTGTTGCTTGCTAGGATAGTCAACAATAACAGTTGGTGCAGTTGAAACTTCACTTCAGATGCAGAATTTGTCAGCTGCCCTTGCTATTGTTGACTATCGTAGCAAGCAACAGCCCAAAATAACAGCTGTTATTTCTTAGCTGTGAAAGTTCCAGCTAACCAACTTTAAGTAAATCGTGGTCCTGCGTTCGTCTCGAGAATTTTGACCGACGCACTTGTGTTACTGAACAGAATTTCGGAAAGCATTCCAACTTTGATAAGCATTCTCGAGAGCGTGTCAGCATCTCGCGAAGTGGACCTTTGCACTTATATCTATCAGCCCAACGTTTTCACAAAGCTACATCGGGAAGACACGTTAATGAGTTATTGGACTTCCTGCCTAAACAGCTACATTGGAGTGGTAAAGGTTCAGTTTTCGTGGTTTGCGACGGTGGCCCAGACTGGTCGATCAAATCCCTTACGAACATTGTTGTGGGGGCGTCTTTGGCATAAACTGAACCTGGATTGCCTGGTCATTGTGGCGTTCTGTCCAGGGCATTCAAAATACAATCCCATTGAACGTCGCTGGGCTCCCTTGTCAAAGCGGCTATCAAACGTTATCCTGCCGATTCATCTTCCGGGAGAAAACCTAGCTCCCTGGGACCAAAAATGGCCCGAGAAAAAAAAGGAAGGAAAAACTAAGCAAGTGTTCGATAATGCGTGCAACATTTGCGCGAAGTATATGCGCGGCGATATTTTCGATGGTTTTGAGACAATAGTAGAAAGAAACTGTTCCGAGCGATTCGGAAAATTTAGATGAAATTTCCGAGGTGGAATACGAAACTTTGCATGCTGTTTTAAAAAGATTATCCAAAGTTACCATAAAGAAAGAGGCCAGCCTAGTGAATGAACTTCGATTTTATTTAAAACATCTCAACAGATCTTCATACAAGTTAGAAATTGTAAAATGCCGATCGAATTCCTGCTCCTGTTCCAGTCTTCCCTGCAGATCGACGCAACTAATGCAGTTTCTAGACCTGTTTGAAGGACGACTACTTATCCCCCAACTTAGCTCCCTTCCAGGAAAGTCACCCCATTTTAAAACTTTGAAAGAATTTTTGATTTCGCCCAGTGGACTCCAGATCCAGCCTGAGCAAATGTTTGGGCATTGCCTGGAAGGTTGCAATTACCTGTTTGCTTCTGTAACTGACATGCGCAGACATAAGCTTTTAATGCATTAAAGGGTTAACGTAAATGAGGAGATTTATGCTATTGCTACTTTTGTTAATGTGTCTGTTCTGTGATGAAATTTCGCATAAACCCGAAAACTTATGGGGATCATTTAATGCTCAAGATCATCTCAGAGCTTTTTTCCGAATGAGCTTCAACTATACTCAAATCAATTTTTTTTGCTTTTGCAAAGACTAAAGAACGACTCACATTCGGGAAAAGGCGTCTGCCAAAAACCATGCTTACTTTTATTTTGGATGATTGCAGGGTTTGAAAATTCTTCACCAAATGATCAACCAACTGGTCAGCTGTTTCAGAACAGCTATGGTTATCAAAAATGTTCCAAACATGAACTGAATAAGCAGATCCCATAAAGTACACCTGAGTGTGTCGATCTCGTTGTATTTCATCAGGGTTGACAAAGTTTTTCGCAGATACTTTGTCGACCCAGACGGGCTCTTTTTCCGATTCAGTATCGTAATAGTGTAAATAATAACCGCTAGTTTCTGAGAACACATCATGAACATAAAAATCAATAAAAATGAATAAAGGCCAACTTAATTCTCTGAAAGTAAAGAAACAAAAGTGTTAAAACCAAACCAATCAACGGAAATTGTAAGAAACGACAACACATAATTTGAAATACTCTAATTTTTAGTTGGTTAAGTAGTAAACAAAATATTTAAGTTAAACTTAAAATTGTTGCGTCACGTTAGACAAATTAGCCATCATTTTTAGCATGGCGTGCAGGTTTCAGACTAGGCATTTTCAATCCCTCCAATTTCTTCAATAATTACCAAAATACAATTAAAAACGAATCAACTTGTTTAAGCACTTTTCACCTTCTTTAATTTAAAGTTGCACTACATATTACTGCTATATAGTTTAGTCAATATTGGCAGCTGTAAAATTTGTAGCAAAGTTGGAAATAAAGTAATACACAGCTGTAAACTGGAACTAAAGACAGTTTTAAGAAAAACTTAAAACACAGCTTGGTCAGTCAGGATTTCAATACCAGCAAATGTAAGCAGCTTAGAGACCAATATTCACGTTTTTGCATTTTAGTAAAAACAGCGCAGACAAAACTGCCAAAAGAAAACGCATTTTTGCAACAACCAAATCGTATATGCGCATGGAAACAAACCGTATCAAAATAAGCGCATATGCGCTTTGAATTATGAGCACACCCCTAAACAAGTCCCTTATTTTAGCTGGTTTTGCTATTTACACTGGTTCAGGGAAATCAAGGCGGCAACGTGTAGGATGTCGGGCAAGGGGAGAATTTTTCTGAAAAACTCGTGGCAGTAGCAAGTACCAATCTTTCTGGACATATAAAAGCGGCATCCTTTGTAATTTCACGGGAACTTTCAATAAAATTCTTCACGAAAAGAAAGATCTCATCATTCTGGTTCAGAAAATATATACTTTATGGTGGCTATCTTGAAGCACTTTAGAGATATAAAGAAAACTATTTCGCTCTACGTTTTTGGCCAGACTTTTTATAGTCACTGATTTCCACGATCTGGCTGGAACAAGGAACAGAGAAATCACCTCGTCAACATTTGAATCAATTGAGTCAAGTCATTTTTAGTCAACGTTGGAATCTCAATCTAGCTTGCACTACACCTATGAGCGATTTCCTCTTGCTAAATTTCTATCACCGATTGCGTACTTTGGTGCAGCCGTTGTAAGCAAGGTTAGAAATAGAAACCAATTGCTAACTCCATTTGAAATGGAAACATGGCTCGCATTTTGTGTGTTGGCATTTATCGTGTCCACAGTTAATTTAATGCATGTTCCCAATAGAAGTCTGGTGCATCTTGCTGACTTAACTTCTGCAGCGTATCTAGTATCTACCATTGATTCTCAAGAGTATGTCAGTCACAACCAATCGACATGTTGCGAAAAGCAACGTTTTCTGGCAGTAATAGTTAGTTAGCTTGCATTTTTCTATCAGCCCTCTATAGTAATATGCCATTTACAAAATACTAATGTTATAAAACACGCGAAGCTGAATTCAAGGACTTCGACACCTTCTTAGCACAATGAACACAGCTTACCTTTTCTGACACAATACCTTTATTGCGCTAATGTTCCGGTAATATATAACTATTTTAGTTGGCAGAATTAACTTGGTCATATCAAAAGGCTGATGAAGTACTTATTTGTTATAAAGTTCCCATTATCTTTCAGTTGTAACTCATGTTCAGTTTAAACGTTAATTGTCCAACACTACATTAGACCTTTCCAAAAAGGTGCTGGCTTTGTGTGGCAAAGCATTTCAGTTGGGTGAAAGCCCTGTTTTTAAGTAGTAAGTTATTTTGAAAAAGCAAAAATATAGCAGCCCACAACTATATTTTCTGAAAGCTTTAGCATAATCTATTGTAAAATTTAGATATTTTTTAAGGGAGAGGCCCTATTTTTCCATTGGGGGCCATATGGCCCTTCCCGTACAAAAGGTAAAAATCAGGCCTAGTGTTCTAATAAAGAATGGTGAACAGTAGTAATAGTGCAAAGTAGTGCAAAAATAGTGCAAAGAAAAGAGTCGGATCGAAGTGTAGTAAGAACGTAAGTAAGAAAGTAAGAAGTTGACGTAGGACTGTAGGTTGCCCTGTTTACGGGAAGGGCCGTATGGCCCCAATTTCGTACAGATAATCTATAAATCCCCAGACTGACGGTCAGTGCGGTTTTGAAAATAGTTGGACAAATGCACCTTGGACACAGGTTGTAGACTTTTCCTGCTTGCTAAATTATAATTCAGGCATGAAAGGGATAATGACAAAAACCTAAAATATCTTATCTTTTCCCCTGAAAATGCTGGACTGGTCCCAGAATGCTAAAACAGCATGAAAATATATTTGGAAAGTTTCATTCGCTTTCATAAAGAATTGAAACCTAGAGGGTCAAATTTATACAAAGCGATACCAGCATGGCGCTTCCCTTGCATTCAGTTCATTTTGGAAAGCTAACTTACTCAATATTGAGAGTTATGAATTAAGCCAGATATCCATTTGAAGCTCTACGTCTTCTGCGTCTTTTAAAGCCATTGAAACTTGTTTACCTGGTTTAGTTGCAAATTTTTCAAACGTACCCACAATTTTTACCAAAAATTTTTATGCAAAAAGGAAATGGTCATATCCTTGTGCTTCTGAGATAAATTGTCAGGGAGGGTTTTCTGATTGTCGTAATATCGTTTCAGTATGTAGAAATCGAGCATTTTCTGCATTCGCATTTAATCCAACGTTGAAAAATCGTTGCTCTTGATTGGAGGCTGATAGAGCGACAATTAAAAACACAAAATTTTCTGTATTTTAAAGTTTTCGAAGCATTTTCTCAATTTTACCTTTTCTAGTGATTTTTAGAGTAATTTAGCGAATTTTTGCAAGTTGTCGCTGATTTTTAGTAGTTTTTGAAAAGTTTCCAAGTGTTGGCTAAAAAGTTTAAAAATTTAAAAAAATAAAAATTTGGGTTTCACCGGAAATTTTAGTTGGGGGAAGGTAAACTTTGGAAATTTGGTGGTCAATCCCCAAAATGTGATGGGGGTACCCATACACAGGAAAACCTTTTTCAGAAATTCCTGGAAAAACTCTGGATCATTATTTTCCAGGTTTCTTCCAGAAATTTTCCAGACATTTTTGAGACACTTTCAGACTATTTCCAACTTTTTTCAGACATCCAGAGATTTACCAGACTTTTCCCAGAGTTTTGTCTAAATTTTAAAATTTTCCGGAGTTTTCAAACTTTTTCAGGGCCTGCCCGCATCGTTTTCCTGACTTTTCCAGGTTTCATCCAGATTTTTTCTAGACATTTTCAAGACCATGGACGTTTGACTAATGAATTTTCCAAACTTTTTCCAGGACTTATCCAGACATTATCCAGTCTTATCGTACACTACTATTTACACTACTACAGTTTACCATTACTGCTACTACAACTGTTACTATTACAACTACCCTACTACTGACTAATATCTAACCACTAAGTTACAAAAAAATATCGCAGAACGAACTTTATTTCAACAGAAAAAGAAACAACACCGTAAATTTACTGTTACGCAAACATGTACAGCAAGAAAAGGAATAAAACGAAAAACATATAAATTAGGACACAGACAGAATACAGAATAGTACCAATTTAACAATACATACATTACTTAAAATGTAGCTGCAAAATACCAAAACAACAAAAGCACACATGTGTCCAGTCCACTGAAGTGTTTCAAACGAACGTGCTAAAATGTAGCTGCAAAATAACAAAACAACAAAAGCAGACATGTGTCCAGTCCACTGAAGTGTTTCAACTAAACGTGCTAAAAATGTAGCTGCAAAATAACAAAACAACAAAAACAGACATGTGTCCAGTCAATCCACTGAAGTGTTTCAACGATTCCCACAGTTCAATTTCTTTTGCTCTGCATAGGAAGTTCCAGCTTCTATAATAAACAAGTATTGAAACAAATTTATGTTAAGCTATAAAAGAGAATACCAAAACTAGACATGAATTTGTAATGACGTCATTGCAATTGGTATGCGAGTTATTTAAACAGTTATACCAAGAGTACATGAACACTCCCTCGGCTAACCCTCTTCGTTAACGAGTAGTCGTACGTCAAACTCTGTACGATAAAGTGAATTTATAACAAAATCATTGTTTTATACAGAACTGAAAGGATATGTAATGTTTCTGTGTACTTTGTTTGGACGGGTAACGGAATGATGAGTGAACTTTGGAGCCACTTCCTTGCTGAAGCTGCGACATGCACCTTTCTCGCATGCGAAATGTGCCAAAAAATTAGCCCAAATTCTGGTTTATAGTTGCATATATTACCCTTTAAAAGCCATTTTTAAACGACTACGGAAGTGTAAACTTAAACAAAAGCTGATTATACCAGAATGAAATAAACAATGAATGGAGTTGGCATAACTATGAACAATGAGATATTGACAAAGTTACTTTTATACATTAACTTGAGCATAGAAATTGTTGAACTTACGAATCCATCTTACAATTCTCAATTTATAGTCCACGACGTATTCGCGGACAAATGACGAAACATGGCACAATGAAGCAGGATCATCTTCATCACTACTGAATCGCTTCCACAACTAAAATGTAAAAAGCATAGACAAGGATAACACTAGATTCAAAAAAACTTATATACAATGTTGCACACATTCGCATTGTTGTAATATTATAAACATACAGACCCTGAAATGTATTACCTCACGAATAAATAAAACATTTCTTACTAGAGACAGTAGATATGAAACAAAGTTGCTTGCTTTCTAGAAATTTAGCAATGCATCCATACATTAACACGGGGTCCGATTCTGGGGGGTCTACCCCGACCTCGGCGAAGGGTCTACCCCTAAACAATTCCAAAATTTTAGGGGGGCTGCTCAGAAATTAGCAATAATTGCGAATTTGTAACGTTTTTGACAAAAAATTACAATTTTTAGCGACTTTTAAGAAATTTTTTTAAAAAATCGCTAAAATGTGGTAAAAATTACCTATTTTTGGTAAAAATCACTGAGGGGTCTACCCTTTTTCCTTTCTGGACGAGAGGGTCTGCCCTTTTTTCGTTTTCGCTGAGGAGGTCTACCCGTTTTTTGTCGGTCTGGGGAGGTCTGCACCTCCCCCATTCCCCCCCCACGTTATCCTATGAATGTATCTTTCAGGCGAAGGCAGACTTGTGTTCACACAACAAACCTAAAACCTACGCTTCGCGCATCCACTCAAGACTGCACTTCATTAAGAAGGGTTGTGACATTCACTAAAATCATCTGGAGAAGCAGAAACAAAAAACTAAACAAAATACTGCACACAATGAAGCTGTTTAACTGTAAGGACACATCAGCCAACTTTTTAGCCAAATCCGGTTTGTTTCGATAAGAGGCATATTTTCCATAGCATCACACAAGTGTCAGCGTTGTGCCCTAAAACAGATAACAATCATAAAAAATCAACTCTTTTTCATGGATAGCGTTCAACATACTATGAATCAAAATAAATATTTTATATTCTGAATGAAACCTTACAAAGTAATGTTACAACTATTAGTGGCATTAATGGTAAATGCAAAATTAATTTGAACCAAAAGTAGCTAAGCACAGGCTTATGGGCGGGGGTGCTTAGCTAGATGAGGAGAGAAATTCAACAGTGCTCCCTATTTTCAGGACATTTTCATCACGGGTACTACACGGTATGGTCAGATTTTGAAGAAAGAAATTTTAACGATATTAGAGAATGGAACCCTTTTGAGGAAATACGTGAGACGTATCCAAATTTTCAGTAAGAAAGACATGACTGATTAAAATTTTGGTAGCAAAAATATTTTCTGATGTCTTAGAAACGGGTCAACATTGTAATAGTTTTAATTTAAGTTGGTATATGTATTTAAATAATTAGTACAAAGGTTATTCTACGGATAGGGGCGGCCCCCATAAAAGATTTTTGTAGTTTCAAGGGCTAATAACGTTTGGGTAACATCAACGCCATCACGCTAAACCTATAATCCGAAGAATTTCCGGAAAATGACCTTTTCTAATTTTTCTAAAAAACCCCCCTGTCAAAATTTTTTCTGAGATTCGAACATAGTCATTTTTTGAGTTAATTTTTGGAAATTGGTATTTGGACCCCACTATAAGGTTTCAGTAGGTGCTCTACTCGTTTCCGAGCATAAAAATATCAGATTTTGTCCAAACTTTTGGAAAAGTTCCTATTTTGGCACCGATGTTTCGATTTTTTACATTTTTGGTCGCGGTTCCCCCCCTAGTGATTTTTTCGGTTTTGAGTGTTTTTGTCAATCCTGAGCCGATCTACGACTAAAACTACGGTCGTAGAACGTACCCTAACCGTAGATTTTCTGGATTCCTAGAATTTTTGTGATTTTGATCCAAAAAGGACGCTTTTTCGGATTTTGGTTTTTGACCCCACTGTACTTGATTGGCAATTTTCAACGATTTATCCAATTTTGTCCAATTCCACGGTCAATCCTACGTACGTAAAGCGTAAACACGCTAGAATTGCTAGGCTTTGCTCGGATTTTCCATATTTTCGCCAAAATTTTAGATTTTTTCCTTTTTATCGACTTGCCCACCCTGTGTGTTTTTTCTGATTTTTGATCTTTTGTCAAGAACGACTAAAACAAAGGTCGTGGAATAATTTGTTGAGTCTTTTGCGACGATTCCAGCATATTTTCAGCAATTTTGGACCAGATTTGACATTTTTTGTATTGTAATTAATATGTAATTCCAACGTTAGTCTAGTCATTTTTCTCTTTTCCATCTCTTTGTCGGTTTTAAACATTCCTACCTACGATGGTGAGTTGTCTTTCTGGACAATCTACGCAATAGGGTCATTGGTTTGGCTGAGTGCCAAGCTTTCTGGCTCGCTTTCTAGTTTAAACCGTGACTCATCCAACTCAAATTCAAATACTAATTTTGGCATCTTTCAAAAGAAGCATTTAACCAGTAGCGTGCGCGGAATATAAAAGTGACGTTTAAGTTTGTAAAATGGAGTTGAAAACGAATTAGTAGTTAGCTTGTTAGCGGATTTCTTAAAGGATTTAGCGACGAAAGTATCAAATGACTATTTCGAGGCAAAATGTAGTTTGCGGAGTAACGATTTTGAAAGCCTCATGATGATAGTAGTATAGACGGTAAACGTATTTTGGACTTTTTGGCGATTCTTTAATTGTGACGGATTTAACGAGCGTAAAACCGTGGATTTTCTTGTGGTCATGTAAACGTGTACAGCATTGTTCGTTGATTTGATAATTTGCAGTCAGTTTTGTGATTGAAGTTAGCTATGCATATTCGGAAAATCCTAAAAAGCAATATTCGGAAAAACCCAAAAATATTTGCGTTCTTAATTTGTTTTCTTGTTACTTATGTTGTTTACTTATTGTTGTGGTTGTCTACGTACGGTTCTTTAATCAATACGGTTACTTACATCGGTTAATTTTTGTTTTTAGATAGTGTTATTGATCGTGTATATATATATATGTTTATTTGGACTTTTTGGCGATTCTTTAATTGTGACGGATTTAACGAGCGTAAAACCGTGGAATACTGAGTTTACATACGGATATCGAAACGGAATTTATATACGCGGTATTAGTATTTGTTTTTGTGATCACATACGTTAGAAGTATTTTTGTATGATAGATAATCAGTCGGTATATATATTAGCAAGAGTACATAATATAAGTGTGTGCCACTAGGCACACTCTATGTTATCAGAGCAAAAACTATGCTCTGCTCGCTAACGGCCCACCCCCCCCCCCGCAAATTAGACCCTTCACTTCAAAGAATTTTGAGCGCTATGTTTATGTTCTAAAGCTCGAAGCAGGCACAAAATTCGCGCACGCACTGCTTCTGTTTTCGAGCTTAAGCACATAAACATAGAGCGAGTGAGCGTACCCCCGTTTCGACTAGGTACTGATTTGCGGGGGGGGGGTCACTAGGGTCTGATTTGCGGGGGGGGGGGGTGGGCCGTTAGCGTGCAGAGCATAGTTTTTGCTCTGATAACATAGAGTGTGCCTAGTGGCATACTCTTATTATTATGTACTCTTGATATTAGTCTGTGTAGCTATAGTTTGTTTTTCTTGTGGTCATGTAAACGTGTACAGCATTGTTCGTTGATTTGATAATTTGCAGTCAGTTTTGTGATTGAAGTTAGCTATGCATATTCGGAAAATCCTAAAAAGCAATATTCGGAAAAAACCCAAAAATATTTGCGTTATTAATTTGTTTTCTTGTTACTTATATTGTTTCCTTATTGTTATGGTTGTCTACGTACGGTTGTTTAATCAATACGGTTATCGGTTAATTTTTGTTTTTAGATAGTGTTATTGATCGTGTATATATATGTTTATTTGCATGTTGTTGTTTTCTATGATAATCGTATTTTTACATGCATTATGAATAGTTATGAATTACTATTCAAGTTATATAAAATGACATTCTATTCTATTTTCTCTTTATCTTCTCAAAGATTTTCCCTTTCTAGAGCTCTTCTTCTATAGCTTTCGGTTCTAGATCTTCTTTCTCTTTTCTATCTTTTAATTGCATTGTCGGCTCTGTATAGCCATCATATTATAAATGTATGTTTAATCGACTACAACGACGGGTATAACGACTCTCATCGAAACTCTACATTCGATGTCTTCTGAAGTACAGCTCTGATCCAGAATGAGAGTTCATACGGGTTTGAACTCATCCTGCGGTGAAACCAGAAGACCATCACCCTAAACTTGACTATAAAACTACAACAACAACTACTACAAACGATCTAAATTTATGGACATTATAGACTTTAATTTTGTTGCTCAGTATATGCATAATTGTTTGTTTGTTTTTGTTAATTTCTAATCATTTTGCCTTAATTTTTGCCGGTACTATGCCTTATATTTTTGCCATTGTTTTCAGTCATAATGTTGTGCTTTATTTCTATGCCATGTACAGTTTTTCTTTTTGCCATGTATATTCTTTACTGTATGATTCGTTCGTAATTTTTGATTCGTCTAGTTATGTAATTTCCCTTTCCCTATATTTTCCCCCTATATTTGTATGCGCTTTAATTTTGGTAGCTATATGTATACGTATTTTCTTGTTTTCTTGGAAAGATCAGGTGATCTTTATTTTTTATGCGGCGGAGGAAGGACTCCGTGCGCTAGATCTTTAAAACTTTAGGTTAAAAAGGTTCTCTCTCAATAGATGAAAATTTTTCTTTGTTTGCAATAGTCTTTACCTTATTTTTATGTGTATTGATTCCATGTTTTGTCGTGTATAGGATAACTTCTGTTGTATAGTTTAGTTCGGATATTGAATTGAATGTGTTAGTTTTTGAATAAGTTGATTTTTCTATGAAAGTATTTTGTATTTTGTTAGCTAAGGATTTTGTGAACTAGGTAGTTTTCTTATAGTTATGTGTAGTATTGATAGTAGTAAGTAAATGTTGTATTGTGTGTTGTCTATAAATTGATATAAATTGTTTATTTTACATTAAATTCATTGTTACGCCACAACGACTTTTAGTTGGTTATCCCATGGAGATTTGCTGATCCGTTAGTGGAGGTAACTTGTAGAGTTTCTTAGGTAGGTAGAACTCGGTTAAATTTACAGAGTAGGCCCGGTCTAGCAACCTGTAATCGCTCCGCCTCTAGATTTCTACCCAGGTCCAGGCAGCTGAGGTAGGAATTTCACAAATATATATTATTATGTTATTATTATTATTATTATTATTATTATTATTACTATTACAAGACTAGTGGCTTTGTTGCACAATTTATATTAAGAAATGCACATGTATGATGTCTAAGTACAGACATATATTATATTTTTCAGATTATTCAATAAATAAACAGTATGTTTATCCTTTGTAAGCATAGACGTTGCCTGTGCATCGGGTGCACTTTGTTTCGGGCTGTGCTTCCGTTAGAAACATTTTGCAATTAGAGCATAAATCTATATTCTTTTGCTTTCTTTAAAGCATTTGTCGCGCTTCTTGTTTCATAGTTTGGAATTCTGTCATCTAATGTTCCTTTCAGAATTTCATCGTCGCTTTGAAAGCACTAACAGATGGTTTTTCCTGTGTTCCATGTCTTCACTAACCGCCTAGGGTTTACGACAGGTCCTTTTAAGGGCAATGTACCATTCGCACACGTACTTTCGTAGTATTCGTTTCGTACAAGATTCTTTGTTCTGGACTCGAAACTTTTTCTATCCCATTGGAAACTAGGTTTCCCCATAGTAATCTATGACAACAGAACTTTTTTCTGTGATTCAGATCACTTCCTTCCTGGCCATTGTTTATCAGATTAATATATTTTTATTATTACTCCAAATGATTTTAAGGCTTTGATTGCTACGTTTATCAAAACTAATTAATAAATAACGAACTGTTTCCGGCCTTAAATTTGCAAATTCTAGGATTTCGTTTCCAAAATTCATTATTGTTCTTTCATTTGTGTCAAGATGCAATATCACACTTACGAATGTGAAAATCAAAATAAGCCAACAGAATCTAATTCACTTTCAGAGAATTAAGGATGGTTTTGATAAAGAAATTAATTAGGCTTGTAATCCAAACAGACAAACTCCAATTCGTTCCAAGCTTGGTACTTATCCAACCATTCTCAAATCTGAAATCAAACTATAAATATTGTAATAGCCACATTTTCAACTATTATCGCACTAATACACAGTTAATATTTTCTTATTGCTCGTCATTAATTTTACAAACTTACATTCAAAATTTAATGGAAGTTGATAATCCAAAAAATCATGCAATGTTTTATAGTCACAAAAGACGTGACTGATGAAATCTCAAACAACTTCTTTTCTCAACGTTTCCAGTCTTCTACTTTTGTGTCAAAAACGTATATATTCATTACAGTAACATGGATAATTTGAGATCCAATCCTGATACTCTGCCTTATTAAGCATTCTCAAATTAGAGCTGTACTAAATCAGAAGTCATGGATCAAAGGAAAGTAAAACCAAGTTTTTTCTTCCAAAAATAACACCAAAATCCTCCGCAAAATAACGCGCACCTTTAAGCTCTCACCCTGATCGCACGGATGGTTCAATTAAAAAAGTTCAAGAAAACAAATTGTAAGTTTCAGAATTCTCTACAAATTGACGATAAAAAATTCTATTGTTATTGTTATCGTAAAAGTTAAGGTAGTTTATTAATATAATTATATTATTACTACATGTATTATTACTATATACTTATGCACAGAATATTATCTACATTCGTTAACTGTTAACTAACGGCTTGTTAACTCTTTCAGCATATTAAGACACTTTCATCACGGGTACTACACGGTATGGTCAGATTTTGAAGAAAGAAGTTTGAACGATATTAGAGAATGGAACCCTTTTGAGGAAATACGTGAGACGTATCCAAATTTTCAGTAAGAAAGACATGACTGATTAAAATTTTGGTAGCAAAAATATTTTCTGATGTCTTAGAAACGGGTCAACATTGTAATAGTTTTAATTTAAGTTGGTATATGTATTTAAATAATTAGTACAAAGGTTATTCTACGGATAGGGGCAGCCCCCATAAACGACCTCCCCACATATTCGTTCCACCCTCCCTTTTGGTTCCAAGTTTTACTATGAAAACATATATATATATATAAATACATATATATATATATATAAATACATGTACATTTATATAATTGCTGTTACAGTTTGTATATTACAAAGTATTTACCCAATCTCTACGAAATGGGTTAACCTGTAGTTCCGGACAACGACAGGAAGATTATCTCATTTTCGCAGTCACAACTACCAAGAGGGGAAGGATCTTAAAGCAGATTCTAGCTATATTGCTCCTAGATTTCCACGAATGGCCATCACCATTTTACGAGAAACTGCTCGAGTCTAGAGAATTTTTGTGGATTGGCCGGATTGAGGCATTTATCAAACTGTTCTTCCCCAACGAAAAGCCGATTGAATTGGCTCATGTAAAATGGTATGCTGCTCCAAGAAAAGATGATAGTTTGGGACTTTTTAACGAACAGGCCTCGTCACTAGGAGTGACCGAAGACTCAGTTGTTGCAAGAGTACATAATACATAAGAGTATGACAAGCGTCATAAGCTATGCATTACAAGCCTGCTACCTACTCTGCACGCTATCGGCTGAACCCTACCTAATCAGACCCCCTCACCCCACCCCTGAACATGTACGGTGTCCAAACGGGGGATCGGGCTCGTGTTTGTATATTTTGTTCACTCATGTGTAATTCATACAAGCTTGTACTGCTGCACAAATTGGGCCCCCGTCAAGTTTAACGTGTAAGTATACTAAATACTGACCCCGATCCCCCGTTTGGACCACCTACATAGATAGGGGCGGAGTCAAGGGGGGCCTGATTTAGGTAGGGGGTCAGCCGATAGCGTGCAGAGGATGTAACAGTCTTATAATGCATAGCACCCTTGTGTATTATGTAGTCTTGGTTGTAACCAGCAGCGAACTTGTGACCGACCAGGCTACGATATTTATCAGGTGATTAGGTTAGGCTATTAGATCTAATGTAATTGATATGATACTATACCTAACTAATAATTGAAAACGTTAAGTTGTGTTGCCTAATGCTCAATTGGAATGAAAAACGTACCGCCTACAAAGTATGACCATCTGACAGAATGGTCGCTCCACCAAAACAGCTAAGTTGAATCGGTGCCCAGTCGTATCTGAAAAATTAAAATTTCGTCTTTATAAAGAAACATTAAGACAAATTACATAGTATATATATAACATATAATATACTAGAGATGTACTGTAATATACTAGAATATACTAGCGGTCAGTACTTCCGAGGATGGGGCCTATTCATGGCCAGACAGGGAATAGACCATCTTGACCCTAGTGCCTCTGCTGGAGGCACAAAATCAAAGGACCAATTTGCACATTGTCAAAAATTTTCTAAAAATGTTGGATTTTGTTGGGACTTCAGACAAACACTTTTATTATCTTCGTTCAAAAGTTTATGATTTATATTTTTACAATTAGAAACACTTCAACTAAATTTTCTTAGTTTTGTTAAAAACTTGCAAAATCTCAGCATTCTGGGCCCCAACCAACACCGGATCATAACCATCGGTGTCAAGGGACCTAATTATCGGAGCTGCGACAAGGCCTCAGAGCATCCCTAATATACGTACATAAACTACTACAGTATATATATCCATATATATAATATGTGTGATGTATATACTAAAAACTAGGTTTAATTATGTATATATATTTTGTTAATTTAGATTAAATATTGGACAATATTTTGACATATGTACAAGACTATAAGGTGGTGATTCCCTTTGGTCACATAAAGTTTGCACCATAACTCATTCATTACTTGGAGTTAAGAAGCCATTTTTATGTCAAAATGTAGCTTGACATTTTCTCTTTATAATGCATGCGACGAAGCTAATGTTGCTTTTCTAAAATATTTTTAACACATTTTAGAAGAAGTATAATTTTCCAGAATTTTTGCAGACTCAAGTAAATTTTTTCGCGAGACGTCGGTTATATCATTAGATACGTCCATCAAATAGCTGGGGACGATTTTTTATTTATTGTGAAATCGCTCTTCGTTATTGAGAAATAAGCTGAAATGTGTGCGTAACCTGTATTTTGCCTACTTTTTCCAAATTTGTCAAGCAATTACTTTAGCTAGAAAGCAGCAATCGGGGAAACTAAAAAATCGTCCCTGGGTATATATATTTGTGCAGAACACATTTGTTCAGTAGCAGCCTTCCAGCTTGCATGGTGAATGCTCCACAATCTTTGGAAAAAAATTGGTCGTGTTTTTGCAAAAACTACACTTTTATGATAGCAGACTACAGGACAGCAGTTGGAAGATCATGCTTCGGGTAATTTGACCCTGTGAGACCTTCAGATCGACGCCCTTAGTTTGATTTTATGGCTTGCGTAGTTCAAGAAATGTTGGATTATTTGATTTCTGCAAAAATGAAAAGTTTTCGACGCCAAAACAAGAAAAACGGCTATACGTATCTCACGGTAGAGAAAAGCTAAAAACTTGCTTTAAAAAGCAAAAATGTGAAGCTCAATGAGATCTTTCGAATGAATATAGTCATAGCTATGCAGTTGCTGCTCAACTGTCAGAAATTGGCAAAAACCGTTCTGAACGGAAATCTCGACAGTTTGAACGGGGATTGCGCGGAGGGTATTAGAACGCCAAATGAACTTATTTTGGAAAGTTTCATCAAATTTCGTTTTATTTTGAGCCGTCAACCAACAATATGTGCCCAAAAGGAATCACCACCTTAAATCATTAGACTAAGCAGATAACACGTGAGGGACAGCGTTTTTTTAGTCCAGATGTACGTCTGGACGCAAAGTTTCTTATCTGGACGTAATGAAATTTTAACGGGACGCAAGCTAGACGCAACATTATATCGGGAGAAAATTTACTTTTGTAAGAGTAAAAACTTTGAATGTTTCCAGTACCAATTTGTCCGTTTTTTTCCAAAAATTTCTTCGGGTCCTGGGGGCACCGCCCCGAGACCCCCGGTGTTTTCCACTTTGTCATGTAATGCCATGGTGCAAGGTCATGTGTAGCGGGTGCGCACTTCTCTCTGATTCCTAGGTCCTGAGAGCAGACACTTGGAGCACGGCTTTACTTTCAGGCAACAAGTTCAACAACTGACGGAACAACTCAGAAACATTAAAACATTAACAATAATTCAAAGTTCAGCTACAAGATGTTTTGGCGTCAAGATCTTGGTGCAACATTTTAAAAGGAATACAAGACATAACATCTCCAAGATAAAAAGTAACAAATCTTACGTAGGTTAAACTTTAAAGGTAGCTACAGTATACCTAACTAGATAAGTCTAGGGACCTAGGTATGGGAATGCTCTAGGGAATGCTGATTGCTGGTATGGTTCCGGGGCCCTTCAGATTGCTGGTCCAGCGATGAAGAAGCATAAGGAAGGAAGAAAACTGCACCCAAATCCTTTTCAGCTAAAAACGACCCTTTTGGACATAAAATCTACTATTTTCGACATAAATCTAATCAAAAACCACTCGTTCTGCCCTTTAGAACTTGCTTTTTAGCGTTTTTGACTATTTCTAGCAGATTCTTTCAAATTTTCTCAGAAAACTTTAAAAATTAAATATTTTGCATTTCTTTCTTGTTTGGACCCTATCTGGGGCGGGGCGGGAGAGGGGAGGAGGGAGAGGTCTGACGTTCGTCAAGTTAGCAGAAGAGATTTAACTACAAATTATAATTTTGATGTCACTGGATAGCCCTCAATTTGTAGTATATGTAGTAGCTTTCCTTTTAATTTGTAGTTGTATGGATAATGAGAAATGAGCATTTGAAATTTCATATCTTTAACACATAAGATGTACGTCACTGCTGCACATGTGACTCAGATTTGGTCACGTGACTGCGTCACATATGCTAGAGAAATGAACATTCTCTATGTTAAAGATATGGAATTTCAAACGCTGATAAATCATTAACTTTACAACTACAAATTAAAAGGAAAGCTACTACATATACTACAAATTGAGGGCTATCCAGTGACATCAAAATTATAATTTGTAGTTAAATCTCTTCTGCTAACTTGACGAACGTAGAGGTCTGCTGAGGTCGCCATAGGCATAGAGGTAACGGAGATTTGGGGTGGGGGTTGCTCGGCACCCCCCCCCCCAAACCTTTTCTTGGGGGGGCCCTCTGGAGACCCCCCCAGGACCCCCCCCCCCAACCCCCCCCCCCCCCAAATATTTTTCATTTTATATGCCAAAAATCGCATTTTCAGCCGTTTCTAATGATAAAAAACATCTAACCATAAAGTAATTTTAACATTAGACAGTGGTTTTAAACTCAAAAACTTGATTGCCAACATGTTTCCAAGTCCAAAATAAGGTCAATATTGTGCCAGAAAGTCCATGAAACCGTTAAAAACGTGTATTTCTCGCACTAATAAACACTTTAAGCCATAAACGTCCCCCCCAAAAGTTTTGGGGGAGGGTTGAAAAAAGGCTTGGGGGGACTACCACCCCCCACATAGGTGTACCTTTGGGGAACCCCTCCCCCCAAATGGAAAAGTCCCGACCCCACCCTCGAAATTTCGGAGACAGACCCCACCCCCAAATGGCCAAATCCCAGACCCCACCCACCCAAATTTGCCAGACCCCACCCTCAAAATTTTGCCTCAAAATTAGTAAAAATTCGAAATGTTTTGGAAAAATTCGAAATTTTTTCTAAAAATCTAATTTTTTTCGAACAAATGAGCAAAAATGAAGAAATATTGTTGATTTTTAGTTGGAAATAACGCTTTTTTAGCAAATTTCCGAATGTTTTGTAAATTTTTAACTAAAAAATTTTTTACCCCCCCCCAAATTCGATTTTTCCGGACCCCACTCCACCTCAAAACGGCTGACCCCACTCACCCTAATTTCGGCTACCCCCTCCCCCAACATTTTCTCAAGGTACACCTATGCCCCCCCAAACCCCCCCCCCCCATCTTACACCTATGGACATAGGTGTGTTAGGGGGGGTGTGGGACCCCACCCACCAAAATGACAAATTTTGGCAACCCTCCCCCCAGATTTTCAGATTTTTGCTACCCCCCCAGATTTTTGTCCAAAAAATGGCATAAAATCGAAAACTTAGGGGGAGAGAGGGTCCCCCCCCATGGGTGTACCATGAGAAAAAGTTGGGGGAGGGGGTAGCCGAAATTAGGGTGGGTGGGGTCAGCCGTTTTGAGGTAGGATGGGGTCCGGAAAAATCGAATTTGGGGGGGGGTAAGAAAATTTTTCGGATAAAAATTTAGAAAAAATTCGCAAATTCGCTAAAAAACGTTATTTCTAACTAAAAATCAACAATATTTCTTCATTTTTGCTCATTTATTCGAAAAAACTTGGATTTTTTGCAAAAATTTCGAATTTTTCCAAATTTCGAATTTTTACTAATTTTGAGGCAATATTTTAAAAATTTTGAATGTGGGGTCTGCAAATTTGGGTGGGTGGGTCTGGGATTTGGCCATTTGGGGGTAGGGTCTGCCCATAGGTGTTAGGTGGGGGGGGGTTGGGGGGTAGCCCCCCCAAGCCTTTTTTCCACCCTCCCCCAAAACTTTTTTGGGTGGGGGCTTCCCCGCCCCAACTAGTCGCGCCGAAGGCGCGAAAAATGGCCAAAAATTGGGTATTTTTAGGGTAAATTTTGAAAAAAATTTCAAAAATGTCCAAATTTTTGGCTTAAGGTGGTGATTCCTTTTAGAGACATCAACTTTGAACCGTTATTACTAATTCATTCCTTGGAGTTAAGAAGCCATTCTTATATCAAAATGGAACTTAGCACTTTCTCTTTCTAATGAATACAGTAAACCAAACGTTAGTTCTCTGAAATTATTTTACTGCATTTTTGAAGTAATTTAATTTTCCAGATTTTTTGCAGACTAAAGTAAATTTTTTCGTGAGGCGTCGTCCACATCATTCGATTCCACTATCAAATAGTTGGGGACCCTTTTTAATTAGAAACGTCGTATAAAGAAATAAAATGGTGGAGAGGAAAGAGGAAAAGGGGGGAGGAAGAGAGGGAAGAGAGGAAGGGAAATTTGGAGGAAATATATTAGGGGGAAGAGGAAGAGATAGGAAATGAGTAGTATGAGGAGAGGGGATATTTGGAAGAAAGAGAATAAGAAAAAGTATATTCATATAGAGAAAAGTAGAAAAGTGCCCAAGAAAAATATAGAGTCAACAATATTTCGATGAATATAGATATAGATGGATTGAAATGAGGGGGAGAGAAATTGGGGGGGGAGGGTGAGAAGAAAAATATATTTGGAGTCAAAATTGAGGGAAAAATATGGAAGGAAACTTAAACTGTTTATTATATGATAAATATATAAGTTTTTAACTGTATATGGATATGACAATATTGACTATTTTGGAAAAGAAAGAATTGGGGGGTGGGAGGGTGATGATTGAGAGGGAGGGATGGAGTTATAGAATAAGAGAAAGAAGAGGGGGGGGGGGGGATATGTGGTAATTAAAGAAAGAAAGAAAGATTTACTCCGAAATTGACAAGACGGAACGTACAACGATAAGTTCATATTTGAATAATGATTACATACATAAAAGGTGAAAAGACACAAAGACAAACAACAACATAAATCATTTGTATACTCGAAGGAAAGACATCAACTGTAATTTATTTTCTCTTAAACCTTCTTTAAATGCAGTAACTGATTTAGCCATTACTACAGATTCGGGGAGTGAGTTCCAAGGATCGATAATTCGGACAGCAAAAGAAAATTTTTTAATGTCTGTAGCAAATTTTGGTTTGGCAAGCTTCAAAAAGTGGCCTCGTGTATTGTGTTTGCTTAGTACCAGGGAAAACATAGATGTGAAAGGTATAGATACCAATCCATAGACGATTTTGTACACCAATACAAGGTCAGCAACTAATCTAGTATACTCAAGTGTATCCAGACACAAAAAAGCACATTTTTGAGCGTACGACATATCATTCAGGTTTCTAAATGAATTACAAAATCTTTTTTGAACTTTCTCCAAGCTTTCTATATCCTTTACAAGCCAAGGGTTCCAACTTTCAGAAGCATAGCACAAAATAGGTAGCACATATGAACGATACAACTTAATTCTAACCAAAACATCATCAGACACAAAATTACGAAGAATTAATGACAGAACGGACATAGCTTTATTTGCAATGCGATTTATATGCGTAGAGAATTTTAAGTTAGGACTCATCCAGACCCCCAAGTCGGAGCACCCGTCAGTTTGGTTTAGAGTGTTTAGCCCGAAAGTGTACTGTTCTTTCGTATTTGTTCTACCAAAATGCATAACGAAAGATTTTTGCCAAGATACGATTAGTTGCCATTCACTAATCCAATCAAAAAAGAGCTGTAATGATGAAGTCAAAACTAAATGCCTGTCACGACCGATCGCAAAGACCTTCATATCATCAGCATAGGCCACACAGTTATTATCAGCTAACAAATGCAACACTTCATTAATATAAATAAGAAATAAGGTAGGCCCACAGATGGATCCCTGAGGGACCCCACTAACGACAGAAGCCCAGTTTGAAAAGGAATCATTAATTTTTACTCTTTGTCTTCTCCCTGTTACAAAAGCGCTAAGAACTTGTAAAAGTTTCCCGCTTATTCCATATGACTGTAAACGGAATTTGAGTTTTGGAAGCGAAAGCGAATTGAAAGCTTTTTTTAAGTCAATATAGGCCACATCTGTACACAGTTTCTGATCAAAAGCATTAGACCAATTCTCAAGACAGTATAAAAGATTTGTTACAGTAGATTTACCTTTAGAAAAACCATGCTGATTTGATGCAAATATGTTATTGTCGGAAAAGTAGCTAATCAAAGTCTTATTTAAAATAAAATCAAGAGGACGAGCCGCTCCACAGGTCAAGGAAACATCCCTGTAGCTATCCGCGTTCTTTCTAGATCCCTTATTTTTGTAAATGGAAACCACATTTGCATCCCTCCAATCTTGTGGAACTACACCAAAGTTATAACAAAAATCAGTTATAAACCAAATAGGAAAAGACAGCTCAGCAGCAAATTTCCTGTAAAAAATATAGGGGATATCATCTGGTCCTCTAACCAAAGTCGGCTTTATCTTATTTAAAGTCTCAAACACATCAAGAACATCAAAAGATACAGTAGCACATGAAGCATTAGTTACATGCCTAATGTGTGGAACATGACCATCATCATACGTATAAACTGAGGAGAAGAATTCATTTAGCACATTACATTTTTCTGTGTCAGTTTTTGCTTTAATACCATTCTGTTTAAGTAAAACAGGGATTTCATGTCTAACCTTTAGTTTGGAATTCGCATATTTGAAAAAACGTTTTGAATTTGGTTGGTTTGCTAAGCCCAGTTCATAATTTTCTAAAAAGAGTTTAAGTTGCACATTAAATAAGTTGTTTAAAGCTACGTATTGCCGCTTTGAGTTATAATCCATTTGTCTTATCCACGTTTTGAAAGCGGATTGCTTTAAATTAAATAAACGTCTCAGCTGAGGTGGCCACATTAACCTGTTAGCACAACATTTTTCAATAGGTACATACAAATCAATAACCATATGAATGATGCATTTGAAAGTATTCCAAAAACATTCTACAGGACAACCAGTACCATCAAAATTCTGCCAAAATAAGGTAGGCCAGTTAATATTATTAAGCTCTCGACTTATACCAAACACATCCATGGCGAAAAAATTACGAAATTGTTTGACATCATCTTTCACTTGCACTTTAACATCAAATTTCAAGGACGCATGATCTGATTTTCCCAATGGGCAACTAACGTTCACTGAACTAATTAGACTAACATCAGACGTTATTATGAGGTCGAGGATATTTGGTGGACTAAAGCGTGTAGGTTGACCAACAAGTTGGATCAGGCCATGAAAGGCTAGTGAGTTCAAAAGCAACTGAGATCTGTTTGAATTTGCACGCAAATTTGTCCAGTCTATGTCAGGTAGATTGAAATCACCCACAAAAATAATTGCAGTTTTGTTTGAACACGACTGCGACAGCAAAGTTATATCATCTAAAACATTATCCAACGCAGCAGCATCAGCAGGAGGACGGTAAATACATACTAATCGAATAATAATATGCCGAAAAATAAAATCAATACAAACACATTCAGATTTCAGTTGTTCATTTAGCCCTGGGAAATCAAAATCCAAATGCTTTTTATGAAGGATACATACACCACCCCCAAATCGATTTCTATCTTTCCTAACAATTTCATAGTCTGTACCAGATATAAGCAAAACAGAATCATCCACTTCATCTAATTTAGATTCAGAAATTGCAATCACATCATAACAGTTCATACTCAATATGTAGTACAATTCATGCTTTTTATTAACCAGTCCATTTACATTAGCGTAATAACATTTGATCAAAGAAGGATCATAGGCATACGAGCACTGGTACCGAAGTTCATAGTTCAGTTTCCCTTCTGCGGTCTGGCAGGATATCTGCGGGTCGGTCGATTGGCAGGTAGAAGATTGTATCCAGGATCAGGGAATAGGGAGTCGAGATCACCAATGCCAGGAACTACCCCAACCGGCATCCCTCCTCTACCAGTAGCACCGGCAGCAGACCCACCAGGGCCAACGGGGACCCTTCCAAGCATATTTAGTCGGCCCGTGCCGCCAGAGGCACTAGCCGATATAGTGGAACCGCCAGCAGTAGTAGCAGTCCCTCCAGTCATAACAGCGCCCTGTGGTCCCCCTCCGCCATCACCATTACCGCCGCCGTTTCCAGCCACCACTTGGATCCCAGGTTCCATTCCCGTTACAACCAGCCCTCGCCTATGATTTGAAGCAGCGGCCCGCATAGCCTCCCGTTCTCTGAAAGTCATATCCCGCCTAAAGCCCCAGCCTTCCGGAAACTTCTTTTCCCGAGCCGCATCCAGAACCTTCTTCTTCACCCTGGTATCAGCCATTTGGATCTTCAGGAGTTTCGGCCCGTTACGTTGAGGGGCATCTCGCCACACGTTTACCACCGCCGAATCAGGCAGTTCGATTGAACTGAACAGTTCCCGGATTACCTCCAGGTCAGACTTATCGGGGTCCTCTGGGACACCAAAGGCGCAGATTTTGTCCTTCTTCTCCCGAATCTCTTCCAGCTCAGACATGCTGGCAAAAACGGCCTGGGCAGTAGCTTGCGAAATTGAAACGGCAAGCTCACCCACCCAAGCACGAAGGTCGAAGCGTTCCACGAAGGAGTCGAATTTGGACTCCAGAACCGCCAGACGGTCTAGGAGCAGCTGCTGATTCTGCGGTGCCTGGGACAGTTGGTTTGGGAGCTCCTGGTTGGCAGAACGACCTTCCACTGAGGCCCGAAAATTCGCCCATTCAGATCTCATCTGATCCATTTGGGCCGTCATCTGCGGCCAAGAGGGGACAACCCCCCTGCATTTGTCGCAGAGAAAAACGATGCCAGACGTCAAGTCAATCTGGTTTTGGTTCACCGAGCAGGCTCCGTGAAAAGAATGATGGCAGCAGAAGCATTGAATTAAATTCCCATCCTGAATGTCAGTAGAGCACTTCGAGCATACAGACATAATTAAATAGTAAGATAATCACAGCAAATCAGGTAAGTATAGATTCAAGCAGATCAGGCAGAGATAAATCGTTGAATCCGTCGTAAAGAAAAAAGAGCAAATCTTGAAAAAAGAGCAAATCTAGAAAAAAGAGCAAATCTAGAAAAAGGAGCAAATCTAGAAAAAAGAGCAAATCTAGAAAAAAGAGCAAATCTAGAAAAAAGAGCAAATCTAGAAAAAAGAGCAAATCTAGAAAAAAGAGCAAATCTAGAAAAAAGAGCAAATCTTGAAAAAAGAGCAAATCTAGAAAAAAGAGCAAATCTAGAAAAAGGAGCAAATCTAGAAAAAAGAGCAAATCTAGAAAAAAGAGCAAATCTAGAAAAAAGAGCAAATCTAGAAAAAAGAGCAAATCTAGAAAAAAGAGCAAATCTAGAAAAAAGAGCAAATCTAGGAAAAAGAGCAAATCTAGAAAAAAGAGCAAATCTAGAAAAAAGAGCAAATCTAGAAAAAAGAGCAAATCTAGAAAAAAGAGCAAATCTAGAAAAAAGAGCAAATCTAGAAAAAAGAGCAAATCTAGAAAAAAGAGCAAATCTAGAAAAAAGAGCAAATCTAGAAAAAAGAGCAAATCTAGAAAAAAGAGCAAATCTAGAAAAAAGAGCAAATCTAGAAAAAAGAGCAAATCTAGAAAAAAGAGCAAATCTAGAAAAAAGAGCAAATCTAGAAAAAAGAGCAAATCTACTTGGACTTGGAAACATGTTGGCAATCAAGTTTTTGAGTTTAAAACCACTGTCTAATGTTAAAATTACTTTATGGTTAGATGTTTTTATCATTAGAAACGGCTGAAAATGCGATTTTTGGCATAAAAAATGAAAAATTTTTTGGGGGAGGGTTGGGGGGGGGGGTCCGGGGGGGTTGGGGGGTCTCCAGAGGGCCCCCCCCCCAGAAAATGTTGGGGGGAGCCTCCCCCACCCCAAATCTCCGTTACGCCTATGGGTCTGCCTCCAAAATTTCGAGGGTGGGGTCGGCACTTTTCCATTTGGGGGGAGGGGTTCCCCCCACCCACGGGCGTATCCAGGGGGAGGGTTTTCGGGGTTGAAACACCCTCCTTTTGGGTTAACGTTTATCACTACCCCATTACAAAAAGTGCAAATTGTTCTCAAAACCCCCTCCTTTTCAGTAAATTTTAGTTAAAACCCCCTCCTTTTAAAAATCCTGGATACGCCCCTGCCCCCCCACAGGAAGAACTTTTTCGTTAAAATTACGTTGTAAATACATTTAATTTTTGTTGTAAAAAGGTAATGTAACCATGCCGACAATTTACAACAATTTTACCATGGTTTTCCTATGCGCAAGGTACGATGGTTTTACAACAATTGTACAACGCTATTTTAACGGTTTTTTACAAATTTACAACGTTTTTACAATAATTGTATCCGAATATATAATGATTTTACATCGTTTTTACCACTAAATTATTACAAATTTATTTCGTTTTTAAAATGATTTTACAATGGTTTTACCACGTTTAAAAACCGTTGTAAATAAGTTAGTACTAAGTTACACCGTAATTATAATGTATTTACAACGTATATGCAACGTTTTGATAACAGCGTAAATACATTGTAAACGTTTCAAGCGAATTTACAACGATTGTTCTATAAATTTACAACGTATTAACCATGAATTTACAATGCGTTTACAGCATTGTAAAAACGTGGTAAATGGGATTATTTCTGATTGGCTGATATCCTGGTCGGGATTTTCCTACTGGGGAGCGAAAAGGCCCTCCCCCATCTCTTGCCCCCCCCCCTTATCTTTTCGGCCCCCCCACTCACCCTGGAATGGGGATACGAATAATTCCAAGGATTTTTTCTTCAAAATGACAAAATGTGTTCGGCGTATCCGGAATATTATGGCGTAAAATTATAGGTGTACCATAGGTGTCGTCGGGGTTGGTGGGAGTAGAAGGTCCAAATTTTGCCCCGCGCCCGCCCCGGGGATATATATATACCAGCACCACCAAAATCCCAAATTTGGGGGAAAGACACTCTATATAGAGGTATAAATTTAAGTACCTCTAAACTGTATTGAGGTCAGGAAAACAAAAACCATAAAGGCACCAACATTTTGGACTCTCTAGAACTATATACCCTGTTGAGCAATCCTTAAATATAAATTATTTTCTTATCAATGGGAAGTGCAAACTAGGAACCAGTCAGACTGGGAAAGACATGCACAATACGCATAAAGGCACGCATAATGTACGTAGGTGTAAGGTAGCCCACCCCAGCCCTTTTTCAACCCTCCTTCAAAACTTTTGGGAGACGTCCCCCACAACTGGGAAGTGGAGTCGCGAAAAATGCCACCTGCGGAGGGGCATAGGTGTGGCTGGGCAAACACTCTGGGGGGGGGGTTTCCGACAGAGGGTGGGGAACCCCCTGAATTTTCAGTTTTATGCCATTTTTGGGCACTTTTTGGCCAAAAATCGGGGGGGGGTAGCAAAAATCTGAAAGTCGCCAAAATTTGTCATTTTGGTGGGGCCCCCTAACACATCTATGGCGAGGGAAGTCGCGAAAAAATACCCAAATTTTGGCATTTTTAGGGTAAATATTGCAAAAATTTTCAAAAAGTCCAGATTTCTGTCTTAAAGTGTTTATTATTGCGAGAACTATGTTAGAAACCAAAATCTAAAAATTCTACCGGAAACCGCAAAGAACGATTGCCTGGTAACGGGACGATGTCTGCTAAGTTTTTGTAACATAGTGGGGCCACAGAAATGGATTATTCGGGATGGAGAGTTGAAATTGCCCTGAATTGGTTTTTCGAACATACATAACTTTCGCTACAGTGGTCACAGAGCCAAAGTTCTTATACCATTCGACGCAGAATCGCACGCTCTTTCCAACGGTAGGTGTCCCGACGCGCCGCGACCTCTGTAAGAAAAGCTAGGCTCTAACAAACATGGAAGTAGTACGTCAACATGTGCCAACGAGACACGGCCGCGCGTGACGGCCCCATCGTCGCGGTAAAGTCACTCAAAAGAAAGAGGAGACTCTGCTGGTTCAGGAACTGCTTAAATTACTGAAATCAGACGACTGGCTAGTGAGATATGACCATTTAAAGATTTTTGCTTCATTTTGTCAAAATCCATACAGTACCCTGCAATCATAAGGTGACAGTTGGCGATAATTGGAAGTTCGCGAAGCTGACGGAAATCGCCGAAGTTGACGAAAATCGCAATCAAGCTGCCAAAGTTCGCGAATTTCAGTTTTCGCCAACTGTCACCTTATGAGTGCAGGGTACTGTATATATGTCGTAGCAAGATAGTAAAATTGGCAAGACAGTTATCTTGCTAAGAGTTTGGCAAGATAGTTATCTTGCTAAAATTTTAGCAAGATAACTATCTTGCCAAACTCTTAGTAAGATAACTATCTTGCCAATTTTACTATCTTGCTACCACATATACACTTTTTTAACTGTGTTATGGACTTTCTGACTCAATATTCACCTTATTTTGCACTTGGAAACATGTTGACAATCAAGTTTCTGGGTTTACTTTACTGGGAGGGGATGGGGGCGCCCCCACTTTTCGGATTCCCCCTACTTTTGGGCTTCCCCCCCCTCGACTCACTACGTATATATAGGGTGCCCAGAAAATGCCAAATTTTAAGGATTTTTGGTAAAAATTTTCATAAATTTTCCGGCGTCGCAGGAATTTTTTGGTCAAAAATCGTCTATATTGGTACTCATACTCAATTTTTGACCACTTTTTAGCATATAGTCAAGCGGGAAAAAACCCACTTTTCAGATTTTTGCCCAGAACTTTTTACTGGTTTGAGATATTGAAATACTGACTATATATACAGGCTGCTAGGCCTAGTCGTACGCTTTCTTATGAGCTATAGAACACCTCTCTAGGGTGCGCCGTTAGTGAGAAAAATGTCCCAAACTGGCGGGAAAAACCCAATGCGGGAAAAAACCAATATGCGGGAAAAAACCCAACACGAAAATTTTTTTGGCAAGTTGCCAGGAGCATTTCTAACCGTTCCAAATGAAAGAGCGGGTTGTTTTTAGTACAACTGCATCAAAATATATTATATAGTTTTTGTTGAAAAATTGAGGGCTTAGTGACTTTTGAAAATTTGCTATGTTTAACACATAAACATTTTGAAAATTTTTTAAAATTGTGTATTTTCGGCAGTTTAAGCATCCTATCGTACAGAAAACGTGTTTTTCTTGTATTTAGAACCAAACTAGACCCATTTTAAGGCAAAAATAAGCATTTTTGGCCAAATTGAAATTTTGGCTTGAAATGGCACCATGTCCGATTTTGAAACCCTGGACTTCCCATAACAGATCGAACCCAGGTAAAACCTATGCCAATTTAATCTATAGGCTCTATTAAACAAATGTATGTATTCGTTTGACCTTTCCTGCTAATGCTTAGAAAAATTTTCGATTTTGAAAAGTGGGGTTTTTTTCCCGCATGTGGGTTTTTCCCCGCCAACTCTAGGTCACCCCCAGGTCGCACCGGAGGGGTTAGAGCAGTGTGGCATATATCATCATGATGTGAAACAGATGCCCTACACATACGTACAATCCGCTTTGGTCTAAGTTTTTTCCAGTAGTTCAGGGTGGCCATGCAAAGTTTGCCAAATTGTGGTACTTGGACGGACCAAAATTTTCGAAAATTTCAAATTCCCAAAAAATTTGCTGGGAAGCAGTGGGAGCGACAGTAATACACCCTCCAGGGTTATTTTGGTTGCTCTTCAAGATAGGCTATTAAAATCCTAGATAGCTCATACCGGTAAGCCCACACTGGGGGTGGGTTTTTTCCCGCATTGGCGAGTGGGTTTTTTCCCGCTTGACTATACGTAGTTATATATAGCAGGATGTAGATATATATGTGTGTGTGTATGTAGAAAACAGGCAGTTTTTACTGCATTTTTGGCATTTTTAGACCATTTTATCCCCCCACTTTTCGACCTCCTCCCCCACTCTCCCCACCCCACTTTTTTTCGCCTGAAAGAAACCCAGTTTTCGAGTTAGAATCACTGTCTATATACTGATAAAATTACGTATACGCACGGTTTTTTTTTGGGCAAAATTGGGGGCATTTGCCCACTCGGCCAAAAGTTTGCCCACTCAAATTTAAATTTGCCCAGCAGTTTGCCCACTGAAAAATTGGACCACAGAGGTAAAAGAAATGAACATTTCTATTACGGTTTTATTGCTAATTTTCAAAAAATCTTCAATTTTTTTCTGGAGGGCTGCCGCCCCCCAGACCCCCCGCTGGAGTTCCTGTGTCACTGCTAAATTGCAACTTGATTAGCTTTACTTCACTTCACTTATTGTCTATTTCTAAATATGTCTCCTCGAAATGTTGCAACATTTGTATTTATAAAAAAGATAGAATGTATATATATATTTATAAAAAAAGATAGAATGTATATATTTATAGAAAAATGCAACTGCAGAAAATCGAAACTATGACTCAAAACATGTGCAAAAATATCAAAATTTGAAAAATTCGTTCAGCTTCTGGGGGGCTGCGCCCCCCAGACCCCCTGCTGTTGTTTTAGCGTTTTAATATGTATAAGAACCCTGTATTGTATAAAAACTAAGATTGTTTAAGGCACAACTAAAGAAAACGACAGGAAATTCGATGGTGTGGAATAAAACACGTTATTAATTCAAGCAAAGTTAAAATTAAGGTTAGAAATCGCTTAGCAAAATTTTGTAATTTTGCCCACCGATCTCTAAATTTGCCCACTCAATCCTAAGTTTGCCCACTAAAATGCCCAATGGCCGTTTTGAAAAAAAAACCCTGCATACGTCATGGTTTTTTTGCGTCAGGGGCTGCGTCATGGCGCAAATGTTTTTCGTGTGACGCAAATGAAATTAGCCCTGACGCAAGCCTGGCGCAGCTGCAAAATTGTGCAAACTTGCTGGAAAAATTGTGTTTCAAACGTGATATTTCTAAAAATTTTCTCCTGGAACTTACTTCGGGGCCACATGTCTGCCTTCTTACTTGTTGCTGAGTGCTAGGATGACTGACAAACTAATATTTTATTTAATCATTGAATATAAGGGCGCATGTAGCAGCGTCAACAGTTTGCAAGTCTTGCAGACGTAGCACTTAAAAATATTTTAATATACATTCGATATTGCAATAACCGGCCATACTTAATACCACATAAACTGGTCGCGAAAATGCTCAGCTCTAAATTAATTCCTGGGAGAGCAATTGCAAAAATTAGTGCAAAAATTGCTTAATCAATGCAAAAATATTTGCAAAAATAATTAATTGCAAATTAATTGCAAAAATTCTTCAACTTCTTGGGGGCTCCGCTCCCCAGACCCCCCGTGACTAGTACGCCGTCAACTGACACCGACGATTGGGCGTACTCCGACGATGTGAGGGACATTCAACCAGCTTACTGGCTTACTTAATTGTTGGTTCTTTCTCTAGATCTTAATGCTTCACACATTAAGGTCGGCTTTGAAGATGCAAAATTGGAAAAACAGGTGGAAACTGAAAGAAAGAAAGATTTACTCCAAATGTGTTTAATGCTGTGTTTAATGCTGTGTATTGATGGTTAAATAGTTATATAAATATTGGTTACACATTAAAATAATGTTTAAAATACTTATTAAATTGCTTAAAAATAAATTTTATTTTTGACGCAGTGACCCCAGTTCCTGACGCAATAAAATTTTTCCTGACGCAGCATTGGCGCAAATCTTGAAACCAAAAAAACTCTGGTATAAGTATATATACATAATATACTTTGTGGTTGAATGTTTATTCCTACTGGCATTAGAAACGGATGAAAATGCGAGTTTTGGCATAAAAATCGAAAACATTTTTGGGGGAAGCTTGGGGGGGCAAGGGGGATTCCCCCCCCCCGAAATTTGTTGTTGAAAATTGTTTATTTATATATAAAGCCCGAAAAATAAGCTATAGTAATAAAATGCAAGCGGTTCCGTTTCTAACTGCCGCAGCTTACGATTGAAACATTTTGGCTTGCCCCCACCCCGAAATTTTTTTCTGGCTACGCTAGTGCCTGCCGCCTGGGGAGCCCCCAAAGGGGTGTCTCCCCCACCCCAAACTCCGTTACACCTCACTTCTGGGGGCACTGGCGGATCCAGGATTTTGTAACGGGGTGTGCGGGTCCCCACTGAAAAATTTTCTACCAGTGGGTCGGCCCTCCAGAAGTCTGGATTAATTTTAGGCAAACATAAGTGGGGGGGGGAGTGGGGGGCGCCCCCACTAGTGGGGGAGGGGGAATAAAATGGGCTAAAAATTTGTTTCCACATATATATACTGCTATAACTAAGCTAAAAAGGATACACTCAAAAATTAAGTTTTAGTAACAAAACTGACGATTTCTTGACCAAACAATTCCGGCGAAGCCGGAAAAGTTTTGAAAATTTTGACCCAAAATTCTAAAAAAATTTGGCTATTGACACCTTGGGGTGAGTGGGGGGGGGCAGGCCAAAAAAGTGGGGGTGGGGCGGGGCCTAGTGCAGTGGCGCACATAGGAAATTTTTTCAGGGGGGCGGACTACGAAAAAATTTGGGGGGTCTGGGGGCAAAATTTTTGAAAACAAGTCAAAATTCACAAATTCAAAAAATTTTTGTTTGTCAAAAAAGTAAAGATTTTGAAGAGGGAGGGTCGACGGGTCGAGTAATCAACAAATTTCTTTGCTTTCGCCAGATGCACAAGACATCGAAATTGCCGTTCATCCACGCGGGGGGGGGTCTGGGGGGCGGTTCGCCGCTTTATATAAAGCCGTGTAAAAACTTTCAAAAATTTAATCCCCCCTCCCCAAATAATATTTCCGGTGAAACTATTATGCACACCATAGGCTAGGCGTGGCTGTCGAAAAAAGTGGGAGTTGCGTTTGAAAAAAGTAGGTATGGGTTTGGCGAAAAGGAGGAGGGGATCGAAAATTCTGATTTGGGGGGAAAACCCGAAAAATCGGTTTTCCGGTCAAAAAATTGAAGAATTCTCAGTTTTTAGCTGTTTTCAGCGTATATAATTATATAAGCGAATTTTAGCAATTTTTCGCTATATATATTTTTTGTGATTTTATAAAAATTTACAATTTTTGGCTAAAAATTGTCAAACATTTATAATATAGGTATAACAGGGTACTTTTTAGGGATTTTTTCCGGGGGGGGGGGGGAGTTTTTTTGCAAAAATGAGCCATAAAAATAGTATTTTTTGGAGTATTTTGCATGGTGAAACACAAAAAGTTCTCAAAAATGCCAGGATTTAAGCTAAAAATAGTTATTTGTACGAAAAAATCTCCAGCGAAGCCGGAAAATTTTTGTAAATTGGCCACTTTCATAGTTTCCTTTCAAAAAGTTTGCTAAATTTGGTCGAAAATGGTCATTTTTTGAAAAAATGAAATTTTGCATTTTTTGGCCATTTTTCGAAATTTTTGAGGTCCGAATTCTGGGGGGGAGGGGGTTGGGAGGGTCCCCATCACATTTCGGAGGCTGGCCAAGATTAACCCCCCCGACCCAAAGCTCCAGAGAAACTTATGCTTTTTGGCAAAAATTTGGGCCTCCAAAAATCCGATTTCGGGGGGGGGGAAGAAAAGACATTTTCGGGGGGAAGGTCAATTTCGGGGGGCCCTCCCCGCCCCCCTCCCTCTAAAAATACCCGGATATATACGGGGTTTGAAAATTTTTAGGGAGGGGTCACCGAAAGGCCGATTTGGGGGTGTGGGTAGCCAAAATTTATTAGGGGAATCGGGGACCCCTCCTCCCTCCCCCAAACACACCAAGACTAGGCCTATGATGCCCACTCTTTTCCCAGCCACCATCCACCCCACTGATTTTACCATGCATATTATATAATTTTACATTGTTAAAAATCTGTTATTAATTCATTGTAAATTTTACAATGTATTTATCTTGGTTGTACAACATTGAAAAACCGTTGTACCTCCATTGTACCTTTTTACAATACAACTACAATGCATTTTGAATGGATTTACCACAAAGTAAAAACGTTGATAAAGCATGGTAAACAATTTTACAATGTTTTTACCAAGTTGTAAACTCATTGTAAAATCAATGTAAAATGTTGCAGTCATTTTACAATGTTGTAGATTCATGGTAAAAACTTTGTAAATTCTTTACGATGCATTTAAAATGTTGTAAAAAGTCATAATTTCGTTGTAAAAATCTACCTCGCTTTTACCACGTTAAAAATCCATTGTAAATTAATGGAATTTACAACGGAATTATAACAGATTTACAATATTGGTTCTTCCTGTGGCCCCCCCCTCAGGTACACCTATGGTCCCCCCACGCCCACCCTCCGTCGGAACCCCCCCCCCCAGATTTTTTGCCCAGCCACACCTATGATTGGGGATTTGGAGGAGCAGTTTCCATTGGGGAGGGGGGGGGTTGGGGGGCTATCCCTCCCTAAAAATTTTGACCCCCCCCGGAGCCAAGATGTTTTGACATATACCCTCCCCCAACCTTCGGCAGCCCCCCCCCCACCGAAGCATAGGTGTACCACCTGTTTGGGTTGGGGGGGGGAGTAAAAAGTCCAAATCTGGCTTGGGGGGGTCTCAAACATAGGTGTAACGGGGATTTGGGTTGGGGGGCCCCCCTCCTCCGGAATTTTGGGGGGGCCCCCCTTTTTAGACCTCCCCCAAAAAAATTTTTCTATTATTATGCCAAAAATCGCATTTTCAGCCATTGCTAATACCGAAACACATGAAATCATTAAGTAATTTTAACATTAGACAGTGTTTTTAAACTCGAAAACTTGATCGCCAACATGTTTCTGAGTCCAGAATAAGGTCAATATTGAGTCTAGAAGTCCATAAAACCGTTATAAACGTGTATTTCTCGCGATAATAAACACGTTAACACAAATTAGTTCGCCCACAACCTACTCCTCCTTTCTTTTAGAACCTAGCCCATATTAAGCGTGTTCAAAGCTAGTCCTCTTGATTTCGCAACCTCACCCCATCCACCCTTATTACTTTTCGATGCTCCGGAGGAGCATTTTACTTTCTTGTCCTCTTAGCACTTTAAAGATTCTCTGACAATATTCCAATATTGTTAAACATTGGCCTTAGCCCTTAAGATTAGCTCGTATGTCGAGGCCGAGGGAGAATTGGCAAGGGAAGGCCTCCATGAACGAACTTCCCCATCAAAATAGTAGATCCCCATTTTGGTACCAAATTTTGCAGTGAAAAAATCAGAAAGCGAATTTTTCAAAATTTCTCTTGTTTAACTTAACTAGTTTAATTGGTTGGCATAGCTTCATTTTCCGGCTTAATGATGGATGCGTTTCCAGTGAGATTATATACAATGAGTTAAGAAGGAGCCGGGCATCCCGCACTTTTTGTGGGTGGCATAATTACAAAAGTTGATCGCCTCGCCAAGGGCTTTCATTTGATACCAAAATTGACCAGTTTCGAAGACTTTCATTTTTGAGCCCCATCGGGCCCACTGGGGGTGGGCACCAGGCCCGAACCCAGGATTTTGAAAAGGGGGGGGGGTCCAATGCCAAATACAACAGGGGTCTGGGGGGCCGAGCCCCCCAGAAGTTGAAGAATTTTTGCATTTTTGCCCAAAAATCGTACATTAGATGTTTATTTCTTGCAAAAAGTAAACTATCGCGCCAAAGGCGCGAAAATTTTTTAAAAATAGCTGTTTTTGCTATAAAAATAGCAAAAATTTTCTATTTTGTCACCCCAAAAGGGGGGGGGGTCTAGACCCCTTGAACCCTCCTGGGTGCGGGCCTGGTGGGCACCCACCCACAGGTCGGTGGGGCCACTTTTTGTGGGTGGCATAATGACAAAAGTTGATCGCCTCGCCAAGGGCTTTCATTTGATACCAAACATGACCACCTTTGAAGACTTTCATTTTTGACCCCCGGACCCACTGGACGTGAGGCACCCACCCACAGGACGATGGGGCCACTTTTTGTGGGTGGCATAATGACAAAAGTTGATCGCCCCGCCAAGGGCTTTCATTTGATACCAAACATGACCACCTTTGAAGACTTTCATTTTTGACCCCCACCTGACCCCCGACCCGCAGGCCCTGGGGGTCAGGGGTCACATCCACCGACCTCAGCAGTATGCTCATCGTTTTCAGCGACCCCGATTTACTATAAATGGGTACCAACCCAAGGCCGAAAAACACCATTTTTAGTGACTTTTAGGCCATTTCTAGTAAAAGTGGGACTTAGAAACTTTTCGCCAAAACAGGTGAAAAAATGCAAAGTTTTGGCCTATCTCCTGAAAGCTACAGAGCGAAATTACAAAATCCCCCTCGTTACTTTGTGTGCATTGGCCGAAATATTCAAATAAAATAAACCAAACCGATCTAGCTGCTAGCCTGAGAAAAAAAGTCCACCACAACCGAAGTGCCATAATAGCGAAAGTCCGACTTTGGGGCCTTGGCACAGAGCCAAAATTGGCCAGGTGCCAAAATGACCAAAAAAAGGTAGCATGGGGGGGATACTGTCTACCAACATATCACAGTAGTATTGGACCAGAATGCCCACAACGTTCCAACACTTCGCTAGAAAATGCACTTCCGAAAAGCATTATTCACCTAGAAAAAAAAGCAAACGCAAACTAACTGTTGCCAAGTGCAAAAATTTGAAGTTTCGAATTCGAACCAAAAGTATGGTGATACTTGTAGTACTACTCGAGTACTTTACGATGGTAACATTTTTACCCCTCCCGAACCTCTAATTAGCTGGCTCCAGGCCAACACGGTCTCCAGGGGGCCGCGCAGACGCCTTTATTATGTAGGGGCGCTATCGCGCCCCTACATAATATATACAGTTTTTCTTGGTTTGGATACCATTTTGGGGGGAGGGGGATTTGGTGATGGCACAGGGGGTATCGTGGGGGGTGTCACGGGGGGTAACTGTAACCTAATCGTAACCTACCCCTATCGTCGGGGGACTTGTAAATTTTGGGGGGAGGGGCTACCCCCTAACACACCTTTATGTACCCCTCCCAGAATTTTGACTTACCTTCCCTAATTTTTGCCTACCCCTCCCGAACCTTATCAGCACTTTCAGTCAAAAGGAGTTAGCTGGGCTTATTCTAGGGATTTTTTCTTGGGGGGGGGGCTTCTTGGGGGGGGGGGCCCCCCCCCAAAAGTCCGAGGGGCAAGGAATTTGGGGGGGGGCAAAATTTGTCGAAAAATATGCTAAAATAGCGTTATTTTTCTGGCATGATACTATAAAAGTAGATTTAGTGTTGAAAAGGGCAAACATTGAATAAAAATCTGCGGCGAAGCCAGAAATTTTTTGAAAATTTGGCCTTCTGAGTGATTTTTTCAGGGCATAATTTGGTACCAAAAGGGGCGCCCACTTTTTTTGGGGGGGGGGGGGGGGGGGGCGATTTTGGGGGGGGGAACGATTTTTGGGGGGGGAAGGGTGTTTATGGGGGGGCCCCCCCCACCCCCCCCCCACTAGAATAAGCCCAGGTTAGATTCTGCCAAAAATGACCATTTTTAGAGAAATGTCTCTTTAGTTTTGCTTTAAAACCGTGTAAGAATGCCTAAAACGATAAAAACAAACCTTGGTTTGAGGGAAAATTATTAAAAGGAAAATAGGAATAAACAATAAATAGGAAAATTCAAACGCCAAAATCTTGTTTTCGGCCATGTTTTGGATTTTCGGAGGTCTGAATTGGGGTGAGGGACATAGGTGTGGCTGGCGAAAAAAGTGGGGGTGGGGGTTCAGAAAAGAGTAGGGAGGGGGTTTTGGCGAGAAAAGGGGAAAAGGTTTTTCGCTATTTTTTTGAATTTTTGGAAAAATTTAGAATTTTTAGCTGAAAAATTTCAAAAATTTAGGTAGGGGTTCGAAAATTTTTAGGGGGCAAGGGTCTGAAAAATTCGATTTGGGGGATGGGTAGGAAATAATTTGGGGGGGTCGGCGACCCCTCCATTTGGGGGGAGGGTCCCCCCCAAACACACCTATGGTGAGGGAGTTGGGGGCATTACATTAAGGGGACCACCACCAAATTTCCAAAACTTATTCCCCTTCTTTGTACCTGGGAACCAATCCTTCGTTGGCTTTGCTGTCGGAAGTCTGTAAGGCGATGGTGGATTTTCTCCGGGTGTAGGCCGGCTCTAAACCATCCCAATCCTATTGACCATGTCAGATGATCCAGGAAACAACAACAATAAGCAACCTGTCCACTTGGGGGGGGGGAAGGGAGGGGCCCTTTCGCCCCTAACACTCCTAATGTCATAGTTTCACCACTGGGCGGGGTTGGAGAGGTACCTCCCAAAAATTTTCGACTTTACCCCTTTAGTATTTTTGCGTTTTAGGACAAAAAGAGAAATATGGACAAGTTCAATCAAAAAGAAGACTATCAAGGTGAGTGTTGATGATTTTGCTGCTTTAGCGCGAGTTCTAGGGCATGCTGTTTTACAGTATAGCTCAACACAAAGTTAATTTTTTGTAAAGATCGCAAGCTCCGCGAACCAAGCGACATTTCGCTAAAATTAAAGAAGTTTGCGAAAGAGTTAGCGAACTTCGCGAAATCGTTGGCTAGCTAATTTGAGGGGTTTTCTCCATATCAACCAAAAATATTTTGAAAATCTAATTATGACTCAAGATTTGCTGCCTGCAGGAAGTTCGCTGAAAGGTTTAGCGAAGTTCTCAATTTCGCGAAATTCATCAAGATTTTGGCGAATTCCGCGTAGATTTTAGCGAAGTTTGCCAACCTTTTGCGAGTGCGAAGATTTTAGCAAAATTGCTTCAAAAAATTTTTTCGCGAAATTCGCTAGAATTGTATCTAATTTCGCGAAATTTGCTAGAATCGTATATATCTAATTTCGCGAATTATGCGAACTTAGCTAGACTTTAGCGAACTTCGCGAAGGCACCAAAATATCTTGAATCCAAATTAGATTTTACACTCTTTGCCAATATTTGGTAGATATGGAGAAACCCCCTCAAATTAGCTAGCTAACGATTTCGCGAAGTTCAACAATTTTTTCTCGAACTTCTCTAAATTCAGCGAACTGTCACTTGCTTCACGAAGTTCGCGGTGTTTGCAAACTTTTCAAAAAATTAACTTTGTTTTGAGCTATACTGTAGGCAATGCAGATTCCTACGGTGCTCTAGGCTTTTAGTGATCAAAAATTGCAAACGGTCAGGGTAAACCTCTGTTTCTTTTTAATGGAATTTTCTTAGTATAAGAGCGTTGCACTTTTTCAATTATATGTCAATGTCTTTTAAGGTGGTGATTCCTTTTGGGCACATATTGTTATTTGGCGGCGTAAATCAGGATGAAATTTGATGAAACTTTCCGAAATAAATTCTTTCAGCGTTCTAACACCCTCCGCGCAATCCCGATTCAAAAATTCGAGTTTTCCGGTCAGAGTGGTTTTCCCCAATTTGTGAACGTTTGGCAGCTGCCATACAGTTATGACTATATTCATTCGAAAGATCTCATTGAGCTTCATATTTTTGCTTTTTAAAGCAAGTTTTTAGCTTTTCTCTACCGTGAGATACGTATAGCCGTTTTTCTTGTTTTGGCGTCGAAAACTTTTCATTTTTGCAGAAATCAAATAATCCAACATTTCTTGAACTACGCAAGCCATAAAATCAAACTAAGGGCGTCGATCTGAAGGTCTCACAGGGTCAAATTACCCGAAGCATGATCTTCCAACTGCTGTCCTGTAGTCTGCTATCATAAAAGTGTAGTTTTTGCAAAAACACGACCAATTTTTTTCCAAAGATTGTGGAGCATTCACCATGCAAGCTGGAAGGCTGCTACTGAACAAATGTGTTCTGCACAAATATATATACCCAGGGACGATTTTTTAGTTTCCCCGATTGCTGCTTTCTAGCTAAAGTAATTGCTTGACAAATTTGGAAAAAGTAGGCAAAATACAGGTTACGCACACATTTCAGCTTATTTCTCAATAACGAAGAGCGATTTCACAATAAATAAAAAATCGTCCCCAGCTATTTGATGGACGTATCTAATGATATAACCGACGTCTCGCGAAAAAATTTACTTGAGTCTGCAAAGATTCTGGAAAATTATACTTCTTCTAAAATGTGTTAAAAATATTTTAGCAAAGCAACATTAGTTTCGTGGGATGCATTAAAAATAGATAGATTTATAGATATATTTAGACAGCGTTTACTGAATTGTAGATTGTCTGAAATGCAAACACCTTCATCTTTTGTTTCCTTTACAAATTCAAGTTGTTGTCAAAAGTGACTGTCTACCTTGTGGCAAAAACTGGAGTCTCCTGGAGCTAGGAATAAGGCGTTTGCATCGCCTACGACCCCTGTGTCTCCAGAAAAGAAAAGCTCTTTTTGAGCCAAAATATTGACACTCCCATTGTCTATATTTTGCTACTAACCGGTGGAGCATTTGAAATTTTCGGCCAAAAATGCAAAATACTGACTCTCCATAAATAGGAGCGTTCTTTTCAGAATAAACAATTTACACAAACGAGAACACTATGAACGAATTTGTGAGTGGATGATGGACGATTTTAAGCAATCTTGTAAAGTTATAAGCTTAAATGCGTGCACAGCAAGTATCAAAGAATTACAACTTCTCCCATTACCTCCGAAGCTGGAAAATTTCACGATGCGACAGACTCCTCTAACACACAATCTCCTACGTTGTTTGCAGGTCATTTTCTTTTCAGATAAACGTCAACAGTCAATTTTTCTGTTTTGCTTCTGACAATTATTCAAAGAAGCTATGATACGATTTAGTGGCAAAATATCTACTCTCCTTCTTTATGTACTTTCTGCCTAATTCAAGGCTATAGAATGAGCACTACGAATTTTGGACTGTACGGTTGGAAGTATTAGTCCTTGTTATGTACATGTGCTACACAGACTTTTTAAATACAGTAAACCGTTCAACCGCAATGACTTGTAAAAACCTTTAAAAGGCCATAACTCAAAAGTATAAAAACTGGAGATTCCATGTTTTGATTCTGGTGTATCGATATATAATGCTCTACTCAACGGCTGACCCCCCCCCCTCCGCAAATTAGACCCATCACTTCAAAGACTTTTGTGCTCTATTGTGTTCTAAAGCTCGAAGCAGGCACAAAATCTGCTTGTGTTTTCGAGCTTAAGCACATATAAGAGCGAGAGAGCGTACCCCCGTTTCGACTAGGTACTGATATGGGGGGGGGTCACTAGGGTCTGATTTGCGGGGGGGGGTGGGCCGTTAGCGTGCAGAGCATAGTTTTTGCTCTGATAACATAGAGTGTGCCTGGTGGTACACTCTTATATTATGTACTCTTGTTCATTAGCAATAGAAAGCTGCCACTTAACAGACCATTCATATAATCTGTCAAGATCCTCCTGACGAACATTACTAAAAATGTTCTCTATATATTCTTAAAATATGATAAACCCTGGATTATATTGGATTTCCCTGCAACTGCAAGGAACATTTTCTCTATTTCTTTTGTACATATTGTGTGCATGAGGATTTGATTTGTTTCAGCTACTCCTTTCTTGTTCTCCACTCGATTCTGGCTGGCAATCCTGTCCTTTTTGGGAATGCTGAATATCTATGCTTCTCGAGTTAATCTTAGCATGAGCATGGTCTGCATGGTAAACAATACGGCAATAGAAGCCATCATTACGGAAAGGAAGTTGGCCTCCGGAATGAATCATACAGAGGTGGCTGCCTCGGCTGCCGGCGAATGTGAGACGGACCCAGTTGCCAGCGCGGATGCTGAAAAAATGCTGAATAAAGTGCAAAAGGTCAGAGTGCGTTTGTGGCTATATATTACCATGCTATATATGCATGGGGTTTTGATGTGCTGTTAATCTTCTGCAGTTCGTAAGTCAGCTATTGCAATGGTGGAGATCTGCATCCCATCGACATTCGATTTGATTTGCCTTTGACTAGAGATACACCGGGGCTGCTACTACCAGGGGGGGGGGCTGGAGCCAGCGCTCGGTCCCGGTCAGGAACATGGCCTGGGCCTTAAAGGCAGAGTGTATATACGTAGCTCTGTTTCTGTAGTTCAGGCCCCGGTGCATCCCTAATTTTGACATAACCCTTCTTTGAATTTGCTTGCCCAAGCAGAAACGACATGGAAAATTCACATCATTTTCTGGATTTCAGATTCGGATTAAAAGATGTTTTTAGCTATAAAGTTTTAAGCTTTTAAATCTTTTAAATATTCGTCCTGACATAGCAATATAGAATAATTTGCACCAAGTTGACCAATAATAATTTTTCCGTTTATATTAATTGATTTTCTAATTATAGGATGGGGAGTTTGTTTGGCTGAAGGAGCGCCAGGGCTTGATACTAAGCTCATTTTTCTGGGGATATTTGTTGACTCAGATTCCTGGAGGTCTGGCCTCCCAGTATTTTGGTGCCAAACGAGTTTTGGGAGTCACGATTTTCGTTGGTTCCTTGCTCTCTCTGATAACTCCAGCTATTTCCAGAGTTCACTACATTTTGCTCATGTTTCTTCGAGTTCTGTTGGGAATATGCCAGGTATATACTATATGCATATTTATTTATTTATATACAATGTTTGCTTATTTGAGTAGAAGGTATTTACTTGATGACGTTGACGCGAATATACAGGGTATTTTTTAGGGATTTTTTCCGGAGGGGGGCTTCCCGGGGGGGAAGAAGTTTTTGCAAAAATGAGCCAAAAAAGGTATTTTTTGGCGTGTTTTGCAGGGTGAAACGCAAAAAGTTCTCGAAAATGCCAGGATTTCAGCTAAAAGCAGCTGTTATCACGAAAAAGTCACCGGCCAAGCCGGAAAATTTTTGATAATTTGCCTATTTTGGCAAAAATATGGGTCTCCAAAAATACCGGGAGGGGTGGAAGCAAAAATCATTGGAGGGAGCGATTTCGGAGGAGGCGAGGCATTTTGGGGGGAGGTCGATTTCGGGGGGAGGCATTTTCGGAGGGAGGTCGATTTCGGGGGGGGGGGAGGCATTTTCGGGGGGGACGTTGATTTCGGGCCCCCCCCCGCTCCCCCCCCCCCCTGTAAGAAATGCCCTGCTATATATAAGTTGTGAAATTTTCAAAGCTACAACCAGCAGGTCCCAAAAGAGACGCTATTGCTTGGTAGACCTGTCAATATTCAATCGCAAATAAAATGTCTTGAGCCGCCAAGGTATTGCACTGACAAATAACGCAGCTCTCAATTTTCGTCTTGGTAAATTCTACTGTTTTAGGGTGTTTCCTTTCCATCCGTTCTGGCGCTCTGGTCTAGATGGGCTCCTCCCCTGGAGCGCAGTATGCTGACTGGCATAACCTTTGCAGGTGATGGCTTCAGATTTTAGCATACGTACATACGTACACGTATACGTATATAGTATCTGTTGTATTTATGTATACGTAGTCATTGTCGATTTCTACAATTTCAACGTCTGCGAAGTATTGTTGTCATATTTCTGAAAAAAGATTAATGTGCTTGAGAAAGAATCAAATCCGCTTCAGCATTAACCAAATTTTGTGCTTTTTGGACATTTTGTCCCTACGTATGTAGCTGCAATTGATGCAAATTTTACTACAGTCTGCTTATATACTTTTATCGGGTCATTTCAGGCACACAAGTTGGAAATGTGGTTACTCTGCCGTTGTCTGGTCTACTCTGTGATTATGGATTTGCCGGTGGCTGGCCTTCCATTTTTTATGTCCTAGGTAGGTCTTTATCGTGCATGTCTGCTTGTATAGTCGGTCAGTTTAATGGATTTTTGTTCTAATTTAAAGTACGTACATAAGTCGTAACAGTTGTTTGTTATTTTGAAAGAGACATCTTTTGAAGTTTCCAATACTGTAGTCGTAAATGTGCCAGCTTTTCCAAGTCTGTGTACTTGTTTGCTTTTAGAGATAGAAGCACGCTAATTATATTTTTTGCATTGTATACGTAGATATATATTCTCTGTTAATGTTTATTTCTGTTCCAGGTCTGTGTAGTCTGCTGTGGTGTGTAATCTGGATGACCTGCACCACTGATTCACCCGCTGAGCATAAACGGATATCTGCCGCGGAAAAGTCCTATATTCAGGGCTCCCTCTCACATCAAGTTTCTCGAACTCATGGTGCCAAAGTACGTATGTTGTATGTTATGTTGTAATATGCTTTAGCGTTGGCATGTAATAAGCTTTTTGGGGTCAATCTTTAATTGTCGACAGTTACCGTATTATGCCAAACAGTGGCCCACCCAATAAAACGCCCATGGGCGGTTTCTCGGGGGGTGGGCGCTTTTTTAGATTTCTCAATGCTCACATGCATGCCGTGAGAAACTATAAGTTCGTGAATAAATTTATGGCTGATTAAGCTATTTCATTGGCTTAGAATAAATTTTATGTTCTTTCTATGGACAAATAGCAACTAAAACTTCCCGAGCACGCTGTCGTCAGCAAAAATTTATTGAATTTATCGAAAACTGGCTAAGCAGGAGTTCAGACTGTTTCCAAAAAATAGCCCATGGGCGTTTTTTTCGGGGGGTGGGCACTTTTTTGGATTACAAAACCCAGATCCAAAACTGCCGATTCCGAAAAAACGCTCATGGGCCTCTGTTTGGCATAATACGGTACTTGAGCCTGCTGCTTAGTTTCCCGGCAGCTTTCTTTTAAAATATATACGTATGTAAGTGTCCGTGTATATTGTCAAAGCCGTAAACAAATTGCTGGAATACTCGTTTTCAAACAAACTGTTGATGACTTTAGCTGGAGAATTATACAGGCATAGTAATAGCTTAGCGTTCACTTTTATTTTTTACGAAGAAAATTAAGTAAACAGATCATTGGATTGGTAAAGGATACAAGTTTTTATTTGTAATCTCCGAAAAATGCGTGCCTTGCATTTACTACGTTAGTAGGTACTTTGTTTGGAATAATTTCCTGTGCACCTTTCTTTTTGGCACAACTTTTATCGTAAACAGTTAAAAATGTGCTTTCCTTGTGAAAAAGTTCAGAATGAAGAATATATACAAGTTACGCATAAATTTCCCCCTCTCTATTTCGTAACAATAAACTAGAATTTAGGCTTTGCTAAAAAGTTTAGAACTATTATTATACTCCACTGTTTATTATAATTTTCTAAAACCGGTTTTTACAACCTAAGTTAGCAGTTCGAATTGTTAGGCTTAGATGTAAGGGGCTAGTTCCTGCTTTATCGCTGGAATTTTTTTATCGAATTTCGCCAGTTTTGTGGTGACTTTGCAAGCGAATTGCAAACTGTTATGTAATCTAAATGTGTATACTTAAGTGCTGCGAATTTTGTTTTTCAGGATGTTCGTGTGCCTTGGGGCAAAGTGTTGACCTCGATGCCTGTCTGGGCCGCTGTGATCGGGCATGCGGCCGGAGACTGGGGCGCCTATGTGATGCTGACCTGTTTGCCCAGTTTTATGAGCGAAGTCCTGGGCTTTCAAATGACGACGGTCAGCAAAATTTAGCTGATTACATAATGATCAATACAGACACACACAATTAGTCATAGAATTTTCCTCTTCTCCTATGTTAATTATAGGGGGGCGCGAGAGCGACCCCCTATAATATGGGTGTAAAAGGCGCTGCGCGGCCCTATGAGACTCGTTCGAGCACCGTGCCAGCTCAATACTGAACGAAACTCGGCAAGTTTGGTATCGTTGGAATCTACACGACGAGTACAACAAGTTGTAAAAAAGTTTTGGTCAAAATTTTCAACTTTGAAAATTTTCGCTTCCGGACAAGTTAGGTCCGTTTGTTTTTTTTTCTGTGTTAGTCACGCTTGGAAAAGGACTATTTTGTGCAGAGGTGTTTGAAAGATGTGAGCATTTTCAGCCGGAAAGGTTTATATTTTCTGAATGCCGATATGGTCCCATGTGCCCCGCGCTATATTTTTCGCTGCCCGGCCCGGCATGCCACCTGGCCGGCCGGCCAAAAGTGGCCTGACGGCGTTTTTGGCCAAAAAACGGCCATTTTGTGTCACGCCCACAGGGCTCAGGGAACAAGCTAGAGACACGCGGTTTGTTGCATGAACAAGTACGGAGGGGATACTAGTGCGTAACGTTGGCCGATTTTTGATTTAGGTCCTGGACCGTTCAGGCGGCCGGCCCAAAGGAAGTCGGTCCAAATGGCCATTTTCGGAAAAGTTTCTAAGTCCCAACTCCACAGAAAATAGTCAAAAATAGGCCTAAATATGCAGTTTTGAACCATTTAGTGGGACGCAAGGGTTATCGGGGTCGCTGAACACGATGAGCATAGTCGCAGCTCTGTGCGGTGCTGCTATCGTGCTGTACTATTATGCAGCAACCATAGCACGCTGTCTGTAGACTCTAAACATATGAAACTTGGTGAAAATTATGTCTGTAGTAAGGGGGAACTGTAGCTATGTTAGTTGGTGCACTCTCTAGCTTCCACCGTGCTGTATGTGCTGTCCCAAACACAGCACTGTCGATAACAAGTTATTCATTCGTCACTGGTATTTGAAATTCGGCATACAGATAGTTTAGGACATGACAAACTACTATAGATACGTTTTGTATACTTATTACAATGTTACTATGTGGTTGCGCTGCAGTAGAGTGCTGCTGAAGTATAGCACGGCCTATAACTAGCTACAGGTAAGTTGCAATCGTCCGAAATTTTGCACACAAGTGCGGCAGAGCATTGCAAATCATGCCGTATGAGTTTCCTTCAGCGACAGTAATGTTTACATCTGGTTGCGCTGCAGTAGAGTGCTGCTGAAGTACAGCACGGCCTATAACTAGCTGCAGGTAAGTTGCAATAGTCCGAAATTTTGCACACAAGTGCGGCAGAGCATTGCAAATCATGCCGTATGAGTTTCCTTCACTGACAGTAATGTTTACATCTGGTTGCGCTGCAGTAGAGTGCTGCTGAAGTACAGCACGGCCTATAACTAGCTACAGGTAAGTTGCAATAGTCCGAAATCTTGCACACAAGTGCGGCAGAGCATTGCAAATCGTGTTTTATGAGTTTCCTTCACTGACAGTAAAGTTTCCATTTGGTTGCGCTGCAGTAGAGTGCTATATGCTAAATACAGTAACTAAAACTATTGCAGCCATGGGTACTGGATGTTGGATTTCCGTCAAAATAGAGAAAAAGGATGAACTTGGAACTTTTCAAGCTTCTTTGTTCTGTACTTTCGGTTGACGATTAATGATTGGCGGAATTTTTAAAGTTTCTTTCACACAGCTTTAACGTTTTTGCTTTTTACTGAGAACCTTAAAAACGAAATAGGACAAGAATAAAAATGCTCCGGTGGAGCATGAAAAATGCTATATGGGTGACACTGGGTTTTAAGCGGACAGAGGACTAGGTTTTAAAACGTTAATATGGGAGGGGCAGGTTCAGGCCCGCACCCAGGATTTTGAAAAGGGGGGGGGTCCAAGGTAAAACGCAACGGGGTCTGGGAGGCGGAGCCTCCCAGAAGTTGAATAATTTTTGCATTTTTGCCCCAAAACAGTACATTGAACGTATATTTCTTGCAAAAAGTGAATTATCGCGCCGAAGGCGCGAAAATTTTTTAAAAATAGCTGTTTTTGCCATAAAAATAGCAAAAATTTTTCATTTTGTCATCCCAAAAGGGGGGGTCTAGACCCCTTGAACCCCCCCCCCCCCTGGATGCGGCCTTGGGCAGGTTGTAAATGCCAGGAGGACTAGGTTAAAAGCAGCGCACTAATATGGACCAGCTTCGCTGAACAACCCATATTCGCGGTCACTCATGCTCCACTCCACATGACATACGAGTAATCATAGGGGTCGCGGCAGCGACCCCTATAATATGTGTCAAAAGTCCCTGGAGACACCGTAAAATAAGCTGCGCAGAGGCTGCGCAAAATCCTGCGCAGATCCTGCGCAGATTTCATACGCAAATTGTAGAGCACATCGAGTTTAGTATGTGTGCGAAGTTTCATCCCCGTATCACTTTCCGTTAAAAAGTTGTGCCCCGGACCGGTTATGGCGGCGATGTTTTTTTTTTCCGGTTTCTCCTATTTAATGGTCGTATTGTCCTGACTTTCCGCCTCTTTCACGTAATCTGCAGCGGAGGCCGGACCTAAAGGGGTATAGGGTATCTCAAAACTTTGTCCATAGGGGTTTTCTGGTGCGCCCAGCTCATTTCCGGTGTCCGTTTTGCCGTCCGACCCACCCATTTTGCTGGGCTGGTTCCACTTTGCTGTCGGGAGAGTCAAGTCGGTACCGACTTACAAGAACACCATATAGGACTGTGCATGGCCTCTCAAAACTCTGTTCATAGAGGTTTTCTGGTGCGCCCAGCTCATTCCCGGAGTCAGTTTTGCCGTCCGACCCACCCATTTTGCTGGACTGGCTCCACTTTGCCGTTTGAAGGGTAAATCGGGTAGGGGGTCAAGTGGTCAAAAATTAAAATTTTCAAAAGTGGTCAAATTTGGTACCAAATGAAAGCCCGCATCGAACTGAGCAACTTTTGTCATAGAAGTGCGTACCTAAAGTGGCTGTAGAGGGCTGTGGTGGGGTGGGGTGACTGGGGACTTAGACGATTTTGGGTCAAAAATTAAAATTTTCAAAAGTGGTCAAATTTGGTACCAAATGAAAGCCCGCATCGAGCTGAGCAACTTTTGTCATAGAAGTGCGTACCTAAAGTGGCTGTAGAGGCCTGTGGTGGGGTGGGGTGGGGACTTAGGCGATTTTGGGTCAAAAATTAAAATTTTCAAAAGTGGTCAAATTTGGTACCAAATGAAAGCCCGCATCGAACTGAGCAACTTTTGTCATAGAAGTGCGTACCTAAAGTGGCTGTAGAGGCCTGTGGTGGGGTGGGGTGGGGCCTTAGGCGATTTTGGGTCAAAAATTAAAATTTTCAAAAGTGGTCAAATTTGGTACCAAATGAAAGCCCGCATCGAACTGAGCAACTTTTGTCATAGAAGTGCGTACCTAAAGTGGCTGTAGAGGGCTGTGGTGGGGTGGGGTGACTGGGGACTTAGACGATTTTGGGTCAAAAATTAAAATTTTCAAAAGTGGTCAAATTTGGTACCAAATGAAAGGCCGCATCGAACTGAGCAACTTTTGTCATAGAAGTGCGTACCTAAAGTGGCTGTAGAGGCCTGTGGTGGGGTGGGGTGGGGACTTAGGCGATTTTGGGTCAAAAATTAAAATTTTCAAAAGTGGTCAAATTTGGTACCAAATGAAAGCCCGCATCGAACTGAGCAACTTTTGTCATAGAAGTGCGTACCTAAAGTGGCTGTAGAGGCCTGTGGTGGGGTGGGGTGGGGCCTTAGGCGATTTTGGGTCAAAAATTAAAATTTTCAAAAGTGGTCAAATTTGGTACCAAATGAAAGCCCGCATCGAACTGAGCAACTTTTGTCATAGAAGTGCGTACCTAAAGTGGCTGTAGAGGGCTGTGGTGGGGTGGGGTGACTGGGGACTTAGACGATTTTGGGTCAAAAATTAAAATTTTCAAAAGTGGTCAAATTTGGTACCAAATGAAAGGCCGCATCGAACTGAGCAACTTTTGTCATAGAAGTGCGTACCTAAAGTGGCTGTAGAGGCCTGTGGTGGGGTGGGGTGGGGACTTAGGCGATTTTGGGTCAAAAATTAAAATTTTCAAAAGTCAAATTTCGAGTCAAATGAAGGCCCGCATCGAACTGAACAACTTTCGCCATAGAACCACCCACCCAAACTTGCTGTGTCGGATTTATATACTTGCCTTCTCAACCGGAATTTAAACGACAGACATAGGCCCAACACACATATTATCCCCTTTTGTGCGGAGCATTTTTGTTACTTGTATCTACATTCTTCAGCTTTCAAAGCAAGCGGGACGATTTTGAAATATTAAAGCTTATTCCAAATAAACAATGCAGTTCTAATAGAAAGGTGTTCAAGGTGTTTTTTCTGCACTGTCAGCGCAGAATCTTGTGTTAAGTTGATGCGAAAAGCAGTTGACGTTATGTACGTGTATTATTAAGTTGTATAATAAGGAGCACGACCACATACTTGCAGGCCATGCTGACAAATCGTACAATTTTCCGAAGAACTGCCAATAGCAATATATAGCAAGCAGCTGCCGATAGAAACTCTGGACAGTTTTCGCGAATATGGGTTGTTCAGCGAAGCTGGTCCATATTAGTGCGCTTTTAACCTAGTCCTCCTGGCATTTACAACCTGCCCCTCCCATATTAACGTTTTAAAACCTAGTCCTCTGTCCGCTTAAAACCCAGTGTCACCCATATAGCATTTTTCATGCTCCACCGGAGCATTTTTATTCTTGTGTATACACACAGAGCATTATTTATGCTAAGTCGTGTAATTTTCCAACACTGGATGGATACCTACTATAGCACACTAGCGATTTTTATGATGCTGCCGTCTGGCCTCTAGCATATAGTTGTCTTTCAGCTTTGGGCCGTCCCCGCACCCGTCGTCTTCTGATAAGTGAAACACTTAGAAAAACGTACATGTGTAAATGACAAAATCCTGGATGATGGAGTTTGTTTACATTTTTTTGAATTAATTTTTTGTGTACACGTCTGTACCTGTGATTTTTAATAAATTTCCCTGTTTTAGCTTGGATTTCTGGCGTCTTTGCCCTACATCAACTATTTCTTGTGTATCAATTTGGCCGGGGTCATTGCTGACTATCTGCAGAAGAAACGAATTCTCAACACTACTAGAACTAGGAAACTGATGATGACTATTGGTATACGCGTGCTGCAACCAATATACGTAGTTTTTATATAGTTAAGCACCCTACATTTACATGGGGTCGGGTCCTGGGGGAGGGGCTTTTTCCATGAAGATTTCGGGACATTTTTTAAAACGCTAGTATACGCAGATTTAGTATTTTTGACAGCTACGATTTTGTGTATCTGTTTACTCAGCTTGTTTGAGCCTCTGTTTGGAATCGATTTTATATAAGGATTTCTGTAGGATTATATTTTCATAATACTAGACATACGTTAAATATGTACTGTAATCTTGCTCTATGCATGTACGTGTATGTGTGTTCAGGTGCGTCCGACAATAAGCTGATGAAATCTAACGTAATAAAATCTCAGCTGTTGGTTATGACTTGATTTCAATTGAAATTTATGACTTTTTGAATGTTTTCTCTTACTTCTGGCTTCTGGGGGAATGTATATTAGGTTTATTTTGAGCTTGCTAGGCTTCTTAAAGTACTATACGTATATTTTACATTTGGAGAAGGCAATGGACAAAAGCCAGGAATCGGGCGTGCTCTGAAAATAATTAGCTAAATGTTATTCTACGTATCTGGGCACATCGGCTTATTCAAGTTTTAAGAAGGGGAGGGTGTCCTACACTAGTACGGGTGAGGGAGAGAATTATTAAATAAATTTCTAGATTTTTACTGATAAAATTTTGACACCCAAAAGGGGTGTGTGTTCGGAATCTCTGGGTACCCCTCTGTCTGGGCATGTTTGTTTGCTTTTATATCTTGAAATATTGTTTTACTATTTTATACTATGAATTTTTTCTATTTTTTGCATAATTTCAGCCTACGTGAGCCAGGCGGCCTTTCTGATAGGCGCTGGCTACTGTGGCTGTGGTCAGGAGCTCTGGGTGATTGCCTTCATAACCATTGGTCAGGGCATCAGTGGGTTCCAGTATGCCGGCTATGTGGTCAACTATATGGATCTGGCCCCGAAATTTTCGGGGAGTATTCTGGGCATTGGTAACAGTCTGGGCTGCATATGTGGAATCATTGCACCCTATGCTATGGGCGTGCTGACGCCGAATGTGAGTAACAGTACAGTAAATATACTTGCTCTGACTTCTTCCTTTTCAGAGACAAAGTTTCTTTTCCAGAAAAAAAGACTAGTGCGTATACGTGTTCGTTTGCTTTAATTATATAAGTTGAGCAGATAAAAGTGGACCGTTTTTGAAATTGTTAATACTAAGTCTTACCTATGTACTAATTAGTCTTTTTTAATATCAAAGATGTGGCATTTTGAATTATGTTAATAAATGGTTTGCCTTCTTCTATTAGCATTGAACGGAAATTGCCTAGGGTTCTTTGTGTCTGATGCTAGTTTTGGCTTTCCAGCACGTCTGCATTTTCAATAAATTTTAAAGGAAAAATGATAATTTTAATTTGCTGTATACAAATGTATTCGTTCTATTACTACTGCTACTTTGTCTTCGTTAGTTTTTGACAGTTGATTGAGCTAAATGCTTATCGGAAAGCTTTTTGTGCAAATTTTCTATGTAATGGATTTATCATTGCAGAAGACACGTCAGGAATGGCTGCGTCTGTTTTGGCTATCGGGTGTGATATTGCTGATAGGAACCATAGTTTATGACATTTTTGGATCGGGTACGTACGTAATTTTCGTATTATTGGATTAAAGGTTAATTTTAAAATGTAAGCTGCTTTTATTGTGTGCACTGGTCGTAAGGGTCTCATTTAAAGTGGTGTCAATTTAGCATCCAAAAAGGTGTTTACATTATAAAATCGTGTAAATAAATTGCTCTCTGTATCATTTTGCTTCAGATGAAAGTTCCACTCTAAAGCCCCCTTCTTGTGTAGCATTAGTTCGCAATATAACGAGGTCTTATCACTAGGATGTTTGTACAACTTTCCAAGACAATAAATTGCAAAGAAATGTGTTTATCTGTTTGCATTTGACAGGTTTTTGAGAGACTAACTAAAGCACATCGGTCCTTGTACTTCCTTGCCGTGATAGACATTTAATTTTAGCAGCAAAACGTCTTAGATAATGTTCTGAAATTTAACGTTTTAGCGGTGTTGATAAATTAACAAATTTGCGGTAACGCACGTATCACTATCACTGGCAGTGGTTAGCTAGTGCGGTTACCTATGTACATACGTACTGCAATGTGTGGAATGTAAGGCATTGTCTAGTTGGTCCAGAGTAGTGATATTAAACAAATTTGGTTTCGTTCTGATGCCCCTTTCTCTTTCCACCCAAACAAGTACGGCAACTTGAGTGCCTGCAAGAGAACAGGGTCAAAAGCCACAGTTTGATTTAAAAAAAGTGCTCGACTTTTAAAGAACGCCCAAATGAGCTTTATTTTGCAAAGCATCACTCGTTTTGGTGATGAATTAGATTGGGTTTGATAAAGATTATGCTAGATGAGATTTTATTCTCAGTCAGTCCTGGATTATTTTGCTGGAGTGGTGGGAGGTGAGGTAGCTGCCCCATTTGGCGATGTCTCCTCCTCAATCAGGGGAATCTCCAATAAATCCCTATTTTTTTCCTCCACCGTAACCTGAAAATTTCCAAATGTTTAAAGAATATTGTGAAATGAAAAGGTTTGAATTTGTAGAAATTAGGGAAGGCCTCCGTTCTGCTTGCCTCAATGTTTGAAGTGCCAGAACTGCAACATAGAGGGGGAGATTCTGTTCTCGAATTGAACAGCGTTATTTGTGTATTGACGTAGCTAATTCCACGTCATAAATACTTCAACACATTTGTTGCAACAAGATAATAAGTTAATGATTGTGGACGACTGTATGTCTGTGAAGGATATACACGGCATTAGTCATGTCGAAGCTGAAATACGCATTGGGCAAGGTCTGCTCCATACTGGACTTATTCTAAAGGTTTTTTCTTGAGGTGGGCTCAAAAGTTCGAGGGGCAGAGAATTTGGGGGGGGGGCGAAAATTTTTCAAAAGAGTGTTAGAAAATAGCGCTATTTTTCTAGCATGCACTGCAATAGTTGATTTTTATCGCAAAAGTAAGCAGAATTTGTTGAAAAGGGCGAAAACTGTGTAAAAAAAACTCCGGCCATGCCGGAAAATTTTTGGAAAATTTGGCCTTCTGAGCGATCTTTTCAGGGCAAAATTTGGTACCAAAAGGGGCACCTACTTTGGGGGGTGATTTCTGAGAGGAAGGGTGTTCATGGGGGGGGGCCACTCCCCCACTAGAATAAGCCCAACTATAAACGGAAAACCGAGCAAACCAGACCATTCTCATATTCATGTAAGTAAGTTCTTCCTTTTTGTGAGTTTTCGTGATTTTTTTGTTTTAGGCGAAATCCAGCCCTGGGCCCAGCAGAGCGATGATGACGAATTCCCGCCCACAGACGCTGACGGTGTTGTTCGCGGTGGGACCAACGAGAAGTATCGGGAATTGAAGGAATTGGATTCGGATGTGACGATGACGAAATTTTCGGAAAAATCCGGAGACGATTCCCGAATTTTGCCAAACGGTCAGGAGGATCTGGATGAAAGCGGGGCTCCGCTGGTCTGATTTGATCTGCTTTAATTGATTGATTGATTGATTGATTACATTCAGTTTTTGTCAGCTATTGATTGCTATTGTTACATTAGAACTTAATGTTGTTTTTAATTACAAACTTTATTTTTTCTAGCGGACAATTATGAAATTGTTGATATTCTGGAGTTTGGAAACTTGAAATTTTTACTGCTAATTTGCCTTTTTGAAATAAAATAAATGAAGTTTTCAAAATGTGTAGTCAATTTCGTAAATGACTGATATTTGTTGGTTCAGTTAGCAGTTTGTGCTAAACATTTCTGACTGCATTTTTGTTACGTACCTCTTGGTGTTCACATTCTCTGTTGCGTAGATTATTCTGTTGAAGTTTATATTAAGAACCAAAGTTAGGGCAGCCTTACGTTGTCAATTCCTGATTAACTGTAAATATGCCTGGAAATAATGTGTAGTGTTATATTTTTGAGAGAACTTTTGACGTGTCTTTGTTGGGCTGTTCACTAATTTGATGAGCATTTTTATGGAGCAATTATTGCATTTGCAGCATCCCTACTTTTTGCATTTTGATGTTTTAATGCAAATTTTTGGTGTTAATCACCTTGTTTATATAGTTGTTGTTGGTTTTGTCATCCTTTCCCGTCAGGCTTTACTTTTTGGTTTCCTGAAGACAGGATTCTGCTTCGCCATAAGTTTATTTCTGAAATTTTCAGGACTTTGATAACAAGGACTTTAGAACCAACTTTTTTGCCAAAAATGGGTGTACATATGGCTCTGTCTTGTAGTTTTGAAAATTTTAGTTTAGTTACCAATCATTGGACGCTTTGAATTTTGTCACTTAACAATGGATTTTTGATGTTAAGTATCGTCTTTGCTACCCTGCAATTTCGCCCCTTGCAGTTTATTGCTTTATGTGGTTTGTGTGTTTGTTACTTTGTTAATATCATATCGTGTCTGTGTGCCTGTGAACGTGCAATGTTAGCAACCAGTGGCAGTCTTTGATCTAGCGTATATTTTGCACAGATTTCGAAGTTTTTCGATTTGTCTGGATTTCTAAGCCTTACGTATGTACCCGCTTTCCCTACATTGTTCAATCAGACATCTCAGTCACCATTACTGTTACTGTGTGTTTGTAAGTGCTTTGTTTCTTCGAAATATATATATACGTTTGAGTTTATTTTGGAGTCGGTTCAGATACCAACATTTTTAGCAAGACATTAGCATATCGTAGCTTAAAATGCAAAAAATTGCTGATTTTTAAGCTTAATTTATAAATTGGCTGAAAATTGATAAAAGGTTTTTGAGATTTGACCTCAAAATATGATTTATTCGACCTATTTTGGTCAACTCTCAATCCCAAAAAATAATGGAAGCATGTCGAAAAAATGACGGGCACCCCCCCACTCTCACTAAGAAATACCCGTAGGCATTTACTGCTGTTAATGTTTAGATTATTCGATCTTGTAAACATTGTCATTTTTAGTTTGAAGTGTTTTGTAGTAGTCACAATTTTTAGTCTTGGCAGTGGAGCACTAAAGACTAACCAAAAATTCTTGGAACCGAACTGTGAGCGCTTGCCCTGAGCTAACCTTTGAAGTTAGTCTATATAAAGTATATATTTTTAGAAACCTCAGGAGGAGGAGAATCCGGTAAAACCATCATATCCGGTCTATATCCGGTTACCCAATGCCAAATCGATAAAACGCTTCAGATTCGGAAAGAGAATGCTAATTAATTCATACTCTAGCATATTGGTCCTTGACCGAAGACATCTCCGAAAATCCGGTCACATCCGGTCCATGTCCGGTAACCGGATATCTTGGTCACAAAAACTGTACAGCAAGATGGGTAGGTCGGACAGTTTCGGTGATTGAATTTTTGGATTCAGCAGGTCGAACTAAGTCTATTTACGAAATTTTGTCCAATTTGGACCAAAATTGTGTGATTTATGGTCGTATCCGGTTCGAAAAAAATCGGTTTTTCCGGTCTGGTGCTCGGAATCGCGGATAAAAATTGTTCGTTTTTGGCTCAATGAATATTTGGGAGGCTACCTTCATTTTACCGGCTTCAAAGTAATCGAATATCCGGTCGATTTCCGGTTCTGAACTTTGAAATTTGAGATTTCATGGGCTATTATCTCTGTATCCGGTTGGTCCGGAAGTCAAATTATTTCAGTAAAGTGATATTTTGTCTATCTCTAACAAGCATCAACCTCAAATTACTTCCTATCTGCTGTAATTTTTGAATGATAGCGTTTTAAAAACGTGCTGATTTTGCTTGTTTCGTCTAACTGTTAAACCGGATATGAGATTTGATCCCATACGCTTAGCTTTGTCGCACGCAATATAACGTATTTTTGAATCATTTTTAAAACGCTATCTTTCAAAAATTACAGCATATATGAAGTAATTTGAGGTTGATGCTTGTTAGGGATAGACGAAATCTCATTTTAATGAAATAATTTGACTTCCGGACCAACCGGATACTGAGATAATAGCCCATGAAATCTCAAATTTCAAAGTTCAGAACCGGAAATCGACCGGATATTCGATTACTTTGACGCCGGTAAAATGATGGTAGCCTCCCAAATATTCATTGTGCCAAAAACGAACAATTATCCGAGCACCAGACCGGAAAAACCGATTTTTCCGGTTTTTTTCGAACCGGATACGACCATAAATCACACAATTTTGGTCCAAATTGGACAAAACTTCGTAAATAGACTTAGTTCGACCTGCTGAATCCAAAAATTCAATCACCGAAACTGTCCGACCTACCCATCTTGCTGTACAGTTTTTGTGACCTAGATATCCGGTTACCGGACATGGACCGGATGTGACCGGATTTTCGGAGATGTCTTGGGCCAAGGACCAATATGCTAGAGTATGAATTAATTAGCATTCTCTTTCCGAATCTGAAGCGTTTTTATCGATTTGGCATCCGGTAACCGGATATAGACCGGATATGATGGTTTTACCGGATTCTCCTCCTCCTGAGGTTTCTAAAAATATATACTTTATATAGACTAACTTCAAAGGTTAACTCAGGACAAGCGCTCGCAGTTCGGTTCCAAGAATTTTTGGTCAGACTTTAGTTTTGTCAGGCTCTACATCAATTTTTGTAACAGTTAGTGCGGAAGGAATAGACTAATCTATGCTAAATAAATTTATTCAGAAAATTTTATCTATGAGTTTGTTCAGAAATTTTAATGTTATTTTCTTGTGGTTTTTGCTGTGTTTTATTGTTTCTGAAATACTGTTATTTGCTTGTTTGTATATAAATATCTATAGAGAATCGTATCATAGTAGAATTGTCAGTCGTAGAAGTTTTGTATGTTTTAAAGTTGCTTAAAATGAAATAATGTGCATTTACAATATTTTAAGTCTGACTTCTCTTGTGCGGCTGTGATTCTGTTACTGTTAAGTTTGTCTCGCACCCAGAGTTGGATGTTATTTAGGGGATTTACTTGTGAACAAAATCGTTATTAATGTTAGATCACAATCTTGTTTTGAACTGATATTCTATAGTTAAGGAATAAATAAACAAATAAACGGTCTTTTGAAAGTCAAGATTACTTCAAAGTCTTTCTATAGTCAAACAATTCATCCAAAGTATGTTATCTAATTTCATGTCGTTTCGGTAGAATCCTCCCATTCCCGTGTATTACTATTATTTGTTGAAGCTTAATGTAATGCACAATGACTTCTATTATTTTTGTCAGTTTTGATTGTTAAAAATCTTGTGAATTTTAAGTTATTCTTGCTTTATCTGTGCTCATTGTTTACTGACAGGAAGCTAGAGCGACCTATGATTACTTTTACTTTTTTGTTGATGTTCCAGCTGTTACTGAATCTGATATAAATAAAGCTTTGAATCTTATTTTTGTTGATTTTCTATGATTATCGAACAGATAAAGTGTTGCAAATATAGCTCGTTCTAAACTACTCTAGGTGGGTTTACTAGCACACTAGTCTAGTCGGAAAAGTGAGTTTAGCTGTGGAGGTTGGGCTTCTTGACCCACTGTCGACGTTGAATCAAGTGAGCTGGTGAGCCCACTGAAGCCAGTTAGGTTGGTCTGAATTCCTTGTTGCTAGACTTAGGACGCAGCAAAACTAAAATGTTTGTTTCGCCTAACTATTATATATCTAAATTATACAGTTGTTCCCGAGCAGTTGAGAAAAGGCTTTTCTACTTCAGACGCTGGGGTTGGGTGGTGTATTTCGCATAAGACAGCAGTTTTGTACAACAGATGACTTATGCCTAACTTGAGCCCTACATGGTTATGTCAGTGTTTCCGGCAACAGTGAAATTGGATGAAACTGTCCAAAAACACTTATTTTAGCTTTCTAACACCCTCAGCGCATTCTCTTTTTTTCAAAACTTCGACATTTGCGTTCAGGACAGTTTTTGTCACTTTTTGACAGTTTGACAATTGACAGTAATTGCAGTTGTAACTTTATTCATTCGAAAGATCTCGCTGTGCTCTACATTTTTGCTTTTTGAAGCAACTTTCTAACTTTTCTCTGTCGTGAAATATAGCCAATTTTCTTATTTTTGAGTTCAAAAGTTGTCATTTCTGCAAAAATCAAATAATGCATTACTACTTAGCTACGCAAGCCGTAAAACCTTAAGTAAAGGTGTCGTTTTGAATGTACCGGAGGCCAATTATTGGAGGCATGGCCATCTTTCAATTGCCATCCCGTAGGCTGCTGTCCTACATAATGTAGTGTTTGCAAAAACGACCAAATTTCCAGCGTTTGTGGAGAATTTGCTATGCCACCTAGACGGCTGCCTCCTAGCGCATGTGTTCTACACAAAAATACCCCGGGGCCGGGACCTTTTTTGTTGAGCCCGAATGCTGTTTTCTAGGTAATCGCTTGCCAAAGTTGGGGAAAACAGGCAAAATCCAGGTTGTGCTTACATTTTAACTAATTTCTCTATAACGAAAAGCGATTTCACAATAATTGAAAAGTGTCCCAGCTATTTGATAGAGGTATCCAATGATGTAGCTGATGTCTCTCACGAAAAAAATTACTTCAGCCTGCAAAGAATCTGAAAAATTGCACTTTTTCAAAAATCTGTTGGAATTTTTTCGATAATTAAAATTGGTTTCATTGTATTAATTACAAAGAGAAAATATTAGACTACATTTTGATATAAAAATGGCGTCTATTTGTCTCCAAAAGGAATCACCACCTTATCATAATTGTACCTCCTGGTCAACGAGATTCGTCAACACGGGAGTGGAATTTTGTTTGGGCTCGCTTTGGAAAACCCCTCATGGAAATTGTTCAATTTTGGCTTCATGTTGCAACCTTTTTTGCGCAATTGACGAAAGGTTACCACCGCATCTTCCCTGCTGTCTGGGGACCTGCTGCACAAAAGTTTTTACTAATAAATTATCAGTGATTATTTGATTAGTGTAAAAATTTTATTGAAAATTAAGTTCCGGGCGAGCTAAAGGAATATCTTACATAGGTATGCCCAGGGGCACACCCGGAGTTTTCTGACAAGGGACATCAAATATGTAAATTTATATAAAATGTATTTATTTTACACATGTTTTGCATAGGTTTCATTGGTTCGAGGAAGAGTTAAACATCATCGTTCTTTGAATTACAAAAGCGGGGGTGGGGCAGCTCCCCAGATGTGCAGAATTTTTGAATTGTTGTAGACATGAATTAAATTTTCACAAACCACTTTTTTGCTGTTTTGAAAATTAGCAAATGATATCATAGGGGTCGCGGTAGCGACCCCTATAATATGAGTGAAAATGGTCGAATGACCGTGTAAAACAAGGCTGCGCAGAAGCTGCGCAGATTCCTGCGCAGATCTTGCGCAGATTATGTGCGCAAAAAATTGTACGTGTCGAGTTTAGTATATTTGCCAAGTTTCATCCCCGTACCACTTAACGTTAAAAAGTTGCGCCAAAAATCGCTTACGAAAATTGTGTTTTTTCTTTTTTTCCGGTTTCTCGCTTTTGATGTCTCATAAGGGGGTTTTGTAGCTTGAATAACTACAGTTAGAAAAATTTTTGCCCATGAAACCCATATATATTCTTGCAGTACAAATCGAAAATAAGAAAATAAGCTAGTTTTTATGCCTCCCGGACCCGGAAAAAATTTTTGGCTGGAGGCCAAAGTCGGCCAAAACGCTAAAATGGCCAAAAAGTATGCTTCAAAGGCGCCTTAATAAGTCAGACTGGGCTATATATGGGGCAATACTGCCCATGTGGTTAAACAGTACACATATCGGGGTCGTTCAAATGCTATATGATTTTCCGTCTCTGTGCGTAATTTTTCGGTACTGGCCGGCCACAGTTGGTGAATTTTGGGTCGAACTTTGAACTTAATTTTTTCGCTTAGTTTGCTACATGGGTGGCCCAAATTTTGCATACAAAGGTTTTTTGGGACGGAGAATCGACTCCCGCTAGCAGTTTTGCTGCCCGAGTAATCCAAGTTGCTGGGCTTGTTCCACTTGACCGTCTGAGGGGTCAAATCGGTAACCGCTTCCCGGAGGTCCATAGCAGGCTTTACTTAGCCTCTCCAAACTTTGTCTATAGGGGTTTTTTGGTGCGCCCAGCTCGTTCCCGGTGTCCGTTTTGCCGTCTGACCCACCCATCTTGCTGTGCTGGCCCCACTTTGCCATCTGGAGGGTCAGGTCGGTGGGAGGTCATTGGGTCAAAAATGAAAATTTTCAAAAGTGGTCAAATTTGGTACCTAATGAAAGCCATAGGCGAGCTGAGAAACTTTTATCATAGAACTGCATGCTCAAAGTGGCTGTAGAGTGGTGGGGTGGGGTGGGGACTTAGGCTATTTTGGGTCAAAAATAAAATCTTTCAAAAGTGGTCAAATTTGGTACCAAATGAAAGCCCTAAGCGAGCTGAGCAACTTTTGTCATAGAACTGCATGCTCAAAGTGGCTGTAGAGTGCTGTGGTGGGGTGGAGTGGGGACTTAGGCGATTTTCGGTCAAAAATGAATTTTTTGAAAAGTGGTCAAAGTTGGTACCAAATTAAAGCCCTAAGCGATCTGAGCAACTTTGTCATAGAACAGCATGCTCAGTGTGGCTGTAGAGTGCTGTGGTGGGGTGGGGTGGGGTGGGGACTTAGGTGATTTTGGGTCAAAACTAAAATTTTCCAAAAGTGGTCAAAATTGATATTAAACGAAAGCACTCAGCGAGGTGAGCAACTTTAGTCATAGAACTGCACGCTCAAAGTGGCTGTAGAGTGCTGTGGTGGGCTGGGGTGGGGACTTAGGTGATTTTGGGTCAAAACTAAAATTTTCCAAAAGTGGTCAAATTTGGTATCAAATGAAAGCCCTAAGTGAGCTGAGCAACTTTTGTCATAGAGCTGCGTACCCAAAGTGGCTGTAGAGTGTAAGCGGTGCGGTACGAGCTGTGATTGGCTTGCTTGCTACTGTTGAAAGATATCTATACATACCTTCAGGAGCATATATATACATATATAAAATAATAGAAAACAAGAACCAAAAATGCTCCTTCGTCGCATGTAAAATACATATGAGTACGCGCAGGCAGGTTGTACAAACACGGAAACTAGCCTGTAAAATACATATGAGTTCCGTAGGGAGGTTGTAAATTAAGGAAAACAAGTTGCAACCGCTTAACATATGAGCCTGTCCTACAACGAGGCTCATATTGGCGTCACAGTGCATTCCACTTTAAAGCTTCATTAAAGAACCTCGGCTTTATCCTCATTACGGAAAAAATGAATAGACGTTGTGGCCCAGAAGAAATGGACTGAAGTGAACTACGACTGCTCAAGCTGAACTGTACATGCAACTTGATGTTTCCTGAAATACTATGGCATACCTAATATTTCGCGATACGCTGTGGTTCACGGTACACCTAATGCATTCTCGAAACACTTTCACATTATACACAGGCAGAATGCGTTCCCACTTGGCTCTGAGTCAGAGCGCCTCATGGCGTACCGTATTGAGCATATGCACACACACACACGCTATAATGACTGATCAACAAGCTATGTGAAGGATAATTTGTAATGAAAAGCTTTATACAGTATGGATTTATACAAAAGTAAAATATATCTCTGCAAATTATTCGTATTATGACATACGCCAATATGAGCCTCGTTGTAGGACAGGCTCATATGTTAAGCGGTTGCAACTTGTTTTCCTTAATTTACAACCTCCCTACGGAACTCATATGTATTTTACAGGCTAGTTTCCGTGTTTGTACAACCTGCCTGCGCGTACTCATATGTATTTTACATGCGACGAAGGAGCATTTTTGGTTCTTGTATAACGAGAAAGTTAGCATTGCGCGCGTAGGTGATCATGCTGAAAATCCGCGGAGTAGAGTTGGCCAAATCCACTTATAAACCCAGTTTTTAACTAACGTATATACTTACGCTCTACGCAACGTAGCCATGATAAAAACAGGAAGAAACGGGAGGCTGGGGGCTGAATGTGTCAGCGATAATAACCGTCTACACCACTGAGAGCCAACCACCACATCCCTTATGCTATCTTCAAAACACGCAAACAATGGTTAATTTGCTCTGATGGCAAGAAAATTGCGGCCCCCCTTGGGGTACCCTCTGGGTATACAGTTCTACTTTTGATATATATATATATATACATATACTAATATTTGTGATTCAAATAATTGAGGAAGCGAAGATTATTCAAAGTCTTTGCCATCTTTATATCAGTCACTTCATTACTAAGTACTAATAATACCGAAAACACTAAATGTGTAGTTTATATAAAGTTTTGTTCGGCTATTATAGCGCTGCACTAATCTTTATTCACTAATATATAATTTATTAGTAATAACTTTTATGCAGCGGGTACAGGTGTGATAATAAGTATAGAGGAAAATCATTTGGTTTATGCGTTTAGCAAAGAGAAAGTAATCTGCGTAATTCATAAAATATATGTCTATACCGTTTCAGTGCTGATTATGCCCTCAAAGGTTTTAAACAAGCTTGATTCCGGGAAACCAAATGCTAAGGTTAGAGCTGTTTTATATCTAATTTCCAGTTATTCTAGTTCAATTTAAAATGAATAATAAACATTTCGTCGCTTTTTCATTTATTTTACAGAGTCTCTACGTATTTCTTTTCCCTGCCCCTATCTAATCGTTGCTAGGGTTGATTGACTGATCGGCCTAAAACTTTGCTTGTAACCTATGGGCTGAACTGTTGATTGCAGCTCGGAAGTGTGCGGTGCGGTGTGCGAAAGTATATATATGTAGGAAATGAAATGGTCACTTCAGCACCTGAGACCCGAAAAAAATTTGGGCCTCGGGTAGGACTCGAACCACAACTTTCGGATTTGCGCACCGACGCTCTGCCAACTGAGCTACCGAGGCTACATACATACTCGACACGACTCGATCCGGTGATATTGAGTTGCAAATGGTCAAAATTGAAAGTGGCCCAGTTTGGCTAACATTCGAAAGCTGTAGTTGAGCAGATAAAAAGTGTAAGAGGGCCATTGTACGAATCTAGGGTTATGCGATGTGAAAAGGCTCAAAAGTGGCCAAAGTTAACCAGAAGAGACGAGAATTTGTAAAACATTAAAAACATTGTCAATATGGTACTTTAGTGAAAGGTTTCAACGTAGTGGTCACTAATTCGTTCGTGTTGGGTTGGGTCACAGTAACCTTTCCTGCTAAACTTTTGGCAATGAGCGGAGAAAGCTACGGCAGTTCATTTGCTTTACTTCGCTTGTTTCTCTATTACAGAGTGTCTGGCAGGCGGAAGATGCTGAAGCCAAATCGTTGAATTCGATCGCGGAATATCAACGATTTCTAGATATTTACAAGTCCTTGCAGGAAAGCTTGAGCGGTTGGAATGAAGCTATTAAATCCACTAATGTACGCCTCTGTGTATAAACGTGGATTAAATACTTAAGTGTAGCACTGATTTGTATACCTAGCACGGCACATTTTAGTAAACTGATTCAGGTCAAAAGTTTAGCCGAGTCATGCTTCCTTTTATGTCACGGAGATTTGGAATTATTGTGTTTATATACTTTAAATTTTGAAATATCACAAACTGATTTTGTTGTAGTGACTTGAATAGATTATTTCAACTGATTGCGATAATTCTGAAATCTATATATTTTGTGTAACCCTCACATTTTACTTCTTGTGACTTCAGGAATTCTTGGTGTTTGTATTAATTCATCTATTAATATTCTATTAGTTTGTGTGTACAAAATTGTGATCACTTATTCTGCATTTAATATTTATCGGAGACCAGGCAACAACATTATATATAGATTTTCTGAAACGTCATGATGAGAGGAAAACTTACAAAATTTAAAATTTTGATAAATTTCAAAAATTTCAAAATATTGGTTTATTCAGGTTATTCAAGGTTATTCATGTGTGCTAAAAATTTCTTTCTGTCTGGAAAAGTTTCCAGTTTGAAAACACGCAGAATGACTCGAGCACGAAGAAAATCGTTTAATTTTTGAATTTTTTATTAGCATTTTTCAATTTTCAAAATCTTAACTTTCAAAATTCCAACTTTGACAAGCCAATTTTAGTATTTGATAGCAATTTTTTACTTTTTTATTATCGGGACCGCTTAGGCAGTCTTTCAAAAATTGAAAGTTGAGTTTTTGCGAAAAATTACCCCTTTTTGACCCAAATATCGAGGTATCGAGAAAACTGCATGTAGATAAGCCATAAGCCATGCTAAATATTCCATCTTTGCTGAGTCCAACGATGTCAAAATATTGACGACGCGTATTGCGTGTGCTATAAGTTTTCAAAGATTTGCCTTAATTTCAACATTATTTCGAGGAATCAGTGTCTTTACCATACATTAACACGGGGTCCGATTCTGGGGGGGGGGTCTGCCCCGACCTCGGCGAAGGGTCTACCCCTGAAAAAATCCGAAATTTTATGGGGGTCTGCCCCGAAATTTGAAAAAATTGCGAATTTTTAACGTTTTTGACCAAAAATTAGTAAAAAATGACAATTTTTAGCGATTTTTAAGAAGCTTTTTAAAAAATCGCTAAAATTTGCTAAAAAATTACCAATTTTCAGTGAAAATCGCTGAGGGGTCTGCCCTTTTTTGCTTTCTGGACGAGAGGGTCTGCCCTTTTTTTCTTTTCGCTGAGGGGGGGTACTCGTTTTTGTCGGTCTAGGGGTCTGCACCCCCCATTCTACCCCGTTATCCTATGGTCTTTATGTAATAATAATAATAAGACTACCCATATTTAGCATAATTTATCTACACGCAGTTTTTTCGATACCGTGTATTGCAATTTTGGGTTAAAACGGGTAGTTTTCGCAAAAACCAACTTTCAAATTAAGTACTGAGCGTGCAGGAGCTCGTCAAATTTGGAAAGCGGCAAAGAACAAAGGATTTTGAAAAAGTGCTAATAAAACATTCAGACCTTAACCGATTTTCTTCGTTCTTTCGCCATTCTGCGTGTTTTCCGATGAGAAAACTTTCCTGAATGAAAGCAATTTTTCGCGTGCATATGCCGTAGAAAGCCTTCGATAAACCGATAATTTGAAATTTTTTAAATTTTTTAATATTTCAAATTTATATATATAAGTTTTTCTGTCATCTTGACGATTCAGAAAATACATGTTATGGGTCTCCGATGAATATTAAATGCAGTATAAGTGATCACAATTTTGTGCACATATTGCTATGTCAGACTCTAGTAATTAATGAGTTTACATGTTTCAGGATACTGAGAAAAAGCGAATCAAAGAGTTTGTTGGTGAAAATTTGATGGAATTGCGAAAGCTAAATCGTCTGGCTATGTATCGAAATAAATTGGCAAGAGATGCTGTGAATGAGGTATGCAATATGCATGCTTTGAGCTTGAGCATATCTCAGAAGAAAATGTGGTTAACTTATTTGGCTAAATGTTTCATTGTCTTTTGATTGGTAATGTTATGGTCATTCGTAAATGTTTCTGGTTTTGGGATTCCAATAGCCTCGTTTGCTCAAATAGTGCTAAAATCGTGCCCATTCTTCAGTATTCCGTTAAATCTTTTTTCCGTTATTTATTTATCGTCGTTGCGTTATCATTTTCTAGATTTTTGTTATACATCTGTTTTGATTGAAACCTTGCCTCCTATTTTCTAGGCTCGCCTCTCAGTGGAGGAAAAGTTTCTGCATTTGCAAAATTTGCTCTATGAAGGCGCTCATTTGCAGAGCGAAGTTGCCAAATGCTTAGAGTTTAGGTACGTATGTAACTCTAGCAGGATTCAGTGTCGTTTTTACGGAAGGATAGTGGGTGGTTTTTAAGACCTAAGAGAATTCTGCACCCCTTCCTGAATAATTCCTCTATTTGAAAGCATTTGAAATTTTGTCAAAACGTTTACAAAACAAAACATTTACTGATAGAAGTGCAAGTGAATAGTACAAATTATCCCCTGAGCTGAGGTAGGTAAGATAACAGTTTTTATATAGTTTCCGACTTGTAGTTTCTTTAACAAATGCTGGCATTGTTAGCTCAGTTTATAGTATATATAAACTGCTTATAAAACGAAGACCGGTATTTTACAAATTAAATACTTCACGTTTTAAAATTCGCATTGATATTGATGGATTTTGTTTAGATCAGCGCATGAAGAAATCGAATTGGTATCAGTGGATGAATTTAAGACAAAAGCTCCGGCTAACCTAACTGAACGCGTAAGAACCATCACTGTGACATCGTTTTTGCGATATTTTTACAAGAAATAAAAATGCTCCTCTGGAGCATAAAAAAGTAATATGGGTGATGGTGAGGTTGTAAAATCAAAGGAGGACTAGTCTTTAAAATGCTTAATATGGGGGCTAGGTTCAAAAATAGAAGAGGACTAGGTTGTGAGCGAATTAATATGGGCACAGCTTCGCCGAACAACCCATATTCGCGGTTTATAAACGTAAATCATTATGCATATCCATCCAAGCTACATTTAGTTTATAGTGCATAAACAATCTCTACTGCTATGAATATATGTATTCGAACGTAACGGAAGTTTTATTTTAGCAAACTTTTTCTTTGAGAAACTCTTTATACTAACCAGTGCATTTCATCCATTTATATCTCAAGAATAATTTTAGGACTCTGATCTTCTATTTCCTTCCTGCTTGAACCAATAGCTTTAGCATGATATCCTTAGATCTCATCTCGTTGCTTGCTGCAGTTCAACACGACCACATCATGATAATTTAAGTATATATTCCTAGCAATTCTAACAGTGTATGCAGACAACTAAATATATTCAATGAGTATTCAACTTCTTAAATTTCTTATTACTGACTGACACTGATAGCTCTGTATGCGACAAAAGTTAAGACGAAGCGTGAAATCCCGCGAATATGGGTTGTTCGGCGAAGCTGTGCCCATATTAATTCGCTCACAACCTAGTCCTCTTCTATTTTTGAACATAGCCCCCATATTAAGCATTTTAAAGACTAGTCCTCCTTTGATTTTACAACCTCACCATCACCCATATTACTTTTTTTATGCTCCAGAGGAGCATTTTTATTTCTTGTCCTTCTGTCATTTTAAAGGATCCCTTTCCAGCAATGCGGTAATGGATACAAGGAGCTTGAACAGTGCCGTAGGTAGAGCAGAAAACTGATTATATCAATATATAGTACCACTGAATTCTCACCTCCGCCCCAAGCTTCGGCCGCTGGAACCTCTGTTTGGGGGTGGTATAAGGATAAAACTTTTTCGCCTCTCCAAACACCACTGGTCTATAGGCCCCATAGACCGTAGTGACCACTGGTCACTTCCCTCCATTTCGGCAATATGCCCATTGAAACGAGCGCAGTCGATTTACTGTTAATGCCCCCGACCAAAACGCCGAAAAACGCTGTTTTAAGGGGTTTGACCACTGGTCAAGCAAGACCACTGGTAACTTCCTTCGGTTTCGGCAATATGCTCATTGGAACGAGCGTAGTCAAATGTCCCCAACCAAAACGCCGAAAAACGCTGTTTTAGGCCGTTTGACCAGTGGTCAATAGGGCCCCGAGGCCATAGTGACCACTGGTCACTTCCATCGGTTTCGGCAATATGCTCATTGGAACGAGCGTAGTCGATTTACTATATATGCCCTCTACCAAAACGCCGAAAAACGCAGTTTTAGGCCGTTTGACCAGTGGTCAATAGACCCCATAGGCTGTAGTGACCAGTGGTCACTTCCATCGGTTTCGGCGATATGCCCATTGAAACGAGCGTAGTCGATTTATTATATATGCCACCGACCAAAATGCCGAAAAACTTAGTTTTAGGCCGTTTGACCAGTGGTCAATAGACCCCACAGGCTGTAGTGACCAGTGGTCACTTCCGTCGGTTTCGGCGATATACCCATTGAAACGAGCGTAGTCGATTTACTATATATGCCCCCTACCAAAACGCCGAAAAACGCAGTTTTAGGCCGTTTGACCAGTGGTCAATAGGCCCCATAGGCTTTAGTGACCAGTGGTCACTTCCGTCGGTTTCGGCCATATGCCCATTGAAACGAGCGTAGTCGATTTACTATAAATGCCCCAACCAAAACGCCGAAAAAACGCAGCTTTAGGCCGTTTGACCAGTGGTCAATAGGCACCATAGGCTGTAGTGACCAGTGGTCACTTCCATCGGTTTCGCCGATATGCCCATTGAAACGAGCGTAGTCGATTTATTATATATGCCACCGACCAAAATGCCGAAAAACTTAGTTTTAGGCCGTTTGACCAGTGGTCAATAGACCCCACAGGCTGTAGTGACCAGTGGTCACTTCCGTCGGTTTCGGCGATATGCCCATTGAAACGAGCGTAGTCGATTTACTATATATGCCCCCTACCAAAACGCCGAAAAACGCAGTTTTAGGCCGTTTGACCAGTGGTCAATAGGCCCCATAGGCTTTAGTGACCAGTGGTCACTTCCGTCGGTTTCGGCCATATGCCCATTGAAACGAGCGTAGTCGATTTACTATAAATGCCCCCAACCAAAACGCCGAAAAACGCAGCTTTAGGCCGTTTGACCAGTGGTCAATAGGCACCATAGGCTGTAGTGACCAGTGGTCACTTCCGTCGGTTTCGGCGATATGCCCATTGAAACGAGCGTAGTCGATTTACTATATATGCCCCCGACCATAACGCCGAAAAACGCTGTTTAGAGTGAGTTTTCCCAACTTTGACCCTGGGCGAGGAACCACAGGAGCCATGCTGACCAGTGGTCACTTCGGGCGGTATCGGCAGTATCCTCATCGTTTTCAGCGACCCCGATTTACTGTATATGGGCACCACCCCAAGACCGAAAAACGCCATTTTTAGTGACTTTTAGGCCATTTCTAGTAAAAGTGGGACTTAGAAACGTTTCGCCAAAACAGGCCAAAAAAATGCAAAGTTTGGGCCCATCTCCTGAAAGCTAGGGAGCAAAATTAAAAAATCCCCCTCGTTACTTTATGCACCCCTACTGGTAATTTTCAACAAAAGATACTAGACCTCTCCAGCTTCTACCCAGTTCTAGAAACGTGTGACCAAAATTTGCGAAAAATAGCGAAAGTCCGACTTTGGGACCTTGGCACAGAGCCAAAATTGGCCAGGTGCCAAAATGACCAAAAAAAGGTAGCATGGGGGGATCCTATCTACCAACATATAATAGTAGTATGGTGCCAAAATGCCCACATCGTTCCAACACTTAGCCGTAAAATGCATTTCCAATAAGCGTTATTCACCGAGAAAAAAACAAACGCACGGTAACTATCGCCTAGTGCAAAAATTCGAAGTTTCGAATTCGAACCAAAAGTATGGTGGTACTTGTAGTATTACTCGAGTTGTTTACGATGGCAACCTTTTTACCACTCCCGGACCTCTAATTAGCTGGCACCAGGCCAACACGGTCTCCAGGGGGCCGCGCAGACGCCTTTACCCATATTATGTAGGGGCGCTATCGCGATAATTTTTTGAAAAACAGAGGCAACTCAAAAATCTGGGTGTGGTGGATCGCAGTAGACACAGTCTTATTTTTAATTTTTCTAGTTTTTTATTTCATTTTCAGCTTTAAAATTTATTGTGTTCATTTTTGCATTGAAAAGCTTAAAAATATTCGCTGGATAATATTTTGGTGTGGACCTAGCCCACTTGTTCATTTCGCTTCTGCAAGTTATCGACTTTTGCTTCCTGTCGCCCATTTCTTAACCCAACCAAGCACCTAAAAATACCAGTTAGTTTTTATGCCTGTAGAGCTGTGTTTTTTTTGCGAAAAAAACTGCGAAATTCCGCACTTTTTTTGAAAATTCCGCAACTTTTTTCGGAGCTCTGCGTAAAGTTCCGCAAAAATTTTTGGCCTTGAGTAGAAATTTTCAGTTGCCTCAGATGAAAATTAAACGTATTTCACATACTTTTTGAAGCAAATTTTCAAAAAAATTTCGCGCCTTCGGCGCGTATTTCTATCCGTAGACACCTTTGAATTTTACCCGAATTAGAATGCCTAGTGACAGCTATGCAATGAAGTTCTTTTAGCGATGAAAAATTTGCCAAAGCAAATTTTTTAACAATTTTTGCCTTTTAGCAGTTTGCTTATATTTTAGGATTTTACTGCCTGCCGAAACTAAACTTTTGAGAGTTTCCACTAAGGATTTCCCTCTAGTTTACAAAATTTTCTCAGCTTCTGGGGGCTCCGCCCCCAGACCCCCGCGTGTCTCTTCACTATTAATTTTTATGTATACATATTTATTTATATTTAAATACAAGTAACAAAAATGCTCCGCACAAAAGGGGATAATATGTGTGTTGGTCGTCTATGTCTATGTCTATGTCTGTCCTGTCGTTTAATCCGGTTGAGAAAGAAAGTATATAAATCCGACACAGCAAGTTTGGGTGGGTGGTTCTATGGCGAAAGTTGTTCAGTTCGATGCGGGCCTTCATTTGACTCGAAATTTGACCACTTTTGAAAATTTTAATTTTTGACCCAAAATCGCCTAAGTCCCCACCCCACCCCACCACAGGCCTCTACAGCCACTTTAGGTACGCACTTCTATGACAAAAGTTGCTCAGTTCGATGCGGGCTTTCATTTGGTACCAAATTTGACCACTTTTGAAAATTTTAATTTTTGACCCAAAATCGCCTAAGTCCCCACCCCACCCCACCACAGCACTCTACAGCCACTTTGAGCATGCAATTCTATGACAAAAGTTGCTCAGTTCGATGCGGGCTTTCATTTGGTACCAAATTTGACCACTTTTGAAAATTTTAATTTTTGACCCAAAATCGCCTAAGTCCGCACCCCACCCCACCACAGCACTCTACAGCCACTTTGAGCATGCAATTCTATGACAAAAGTTGTTCAGCTCACTTAGCGCTTTCATTTGGTACCAAATTTGACCACTTTTGAAAAATCTTATTTTTGACCACTTGACCCCCTACCCGATTTACCCTTCAAACGGCAAAGTGGAGCCAGTCCAGCAAAATGGGTGGGTCGGACGGCAAAACGAACTCCGGAAATGAGCTGGGCGCACCAGAAAACCCCTATGGACAAAGTTTTGAGAGGCTATGCACAGTCCTATATGGTGTTCTTGGAAGTCGGTACCGACTTGACCCTCCCGACAGCAAAGTGGAACCAGCCCAGCAATATGGGTGGGTCCGACGGCAAAACTGCTTACGGGAATCAATTCGCCGTGCCAGAAAACCTTTGTATGAAAGAATTGAGCTTTCTAAGTTGAATACACAGCGAGAAATTTCGATTTTTCATTTTTCGAATTTTCACCATTTTTGACCGGCCACTGTGGTCGCATGGGAAGTGATAGAGAAACGAGACTTAGCTATTTAGTTAGTTCAATATATGTAGTTTCTGAATATAAAAAGAAATCGGCTCCAGCTCCTAACGTTCGAGCTGCGCAGCGACCACAAAAATGGTCACTTTTCGCTCTGAGCCGACTTTGCGGCGCCGCTGCGGCGCTGTGGCGCACCTGCGGCGCAAAAAAGTAGCGATTCTTAAATGGCGCATGGGGTACTACCAGACCCTATACCCCTTTAGGTCCGGCCTCCGCTGCAGATTACGTGAAAGAGGCGGAAAGTCAGGACAATACGACCATTAAATAGGAGAAACCGGAAAAAAAAAACATCGCCGCCATAACCGGTCCGGGGCACAACTTTTTAACGGAAAGTGATACGGGGCTGAAACTTCGCACACATACTAAACTCGATGTGCTCTACAATTTGCGCATGAAATCTGCGCAGGATCTGCGCAGGATTTTGCGCAGCCTCTGCGCAGCTTATTTTACGGTGTCTCCAGGGACTTTTGACACATATTATAGGGGTCGCTGCCGCGACCCCTATGATACACATGCTTCGGCTTTAGAAAAATAGTTATTTCTTGGTTAATACTATGCGTTAAATGTTAAAAATGTGTTTAAATACACCCAAATTACTAAAATTCATTAGTTATCTTTAAAAAACTAAAAAATAAGAATTTCGCAATTTTTTGCGAAATTCCGCAAAAAATTTTGGAGGACTGCGTAAAAGTTCGCAAAAAGTTTCGACGAAAAAACAAACACAGCTGTAGAGAGTCTGTCCTATTTCATTGCAGACCAGTTTAGTTAAGTTATGATTTTCGGTTCTAGTTGGATACATCCCATGATCTGATTCTGAACCGATTGATGTGGGAATTGCAAGAACGAAAAGAGTATGCCATATTGTGTTTTTCTGAATGCAATTGCTTTTCTTGAGAAAATACGGAGTTTGAGAATTAATTTGTTTAGTATAAAAGTAGGGACACAAGGTATTCTTAGCCTTTGCTGTGCAGTATCAGCTGTCAGATTAAAGGTCTCATTACATCTGCTGAATTTAACATTCTCAATTAAAATCCAACTATTGCCTGATTTAACTCTAGCATAAGAGTGCACAATGCAACTTTGATTTTAGTTTGACTTTTTAATTAAGACTGTAAAGCATTATTGTACTGATGTGCATCATTGTTTTTATCTATGACAGGCCTGGAAGACAGGCAATATGATGAACTGGGGTGGGGTGGGGTTTGTTTTTTGTGGTTTACTTTTTATGTTTAGCTATGTATAATAATAAGGACCTTTTTAATTCAGTCTAAAGACCCAGCTAACTTCCATGGATAAACGGAAGGAGGATTTACAGGGCGAAGTCTCTAGTCTGGATGATAAGCTGGACGCCTTGCATCCCCAGTTGCTGAAAATTTTAGACGTGAGTAACACGTTTTTAGTTTTATTATTTTTTTGCAAAATTCTAAATAATCAGCATATGTGCCGTTTTTGTTGGCTTTGGTTGCTCCATACTAAGTGTTTAAAAAAAACTTTAAAGAATAATCTTTTTCGCTGAACACTTCTTTGTGCTAACTATATAAAACAAAATTTTATGGCAACGTGTTGATAAATTTCGTTAGCTGCTACTTTAACAGATTTATGTTTTGGTTTTTGTTGCAATCGCACGTATGTAGCATAATTCCTTTTTAACCTACAGTGCGTCACTATTCTTGCCAGTTATTGGACCTTCGTTGTCAAGCTGGTTTATTTTACTGGGGGGGGGGCGGGGCGGGGGGGGGCGGCCCCCCACTTTTTGGGTTCCCCCCCCCACTCGAGCACCTCCCCCACCCCCCACTCGGCTCCACCCCCACTTTTTTGGGCTTCCCCCCACTCACCCTAAGGTGCCCAGAAATTGCCAAATTTTTACGATTTTTGGTCAAAATTTTTAAAATTTTTCCGGCGTCGCCGAAAATTTTTGATTGAAAATCACCTTTTTAAGTGCTAAAACTTGATTTTTGAGCACTTTTAAGCATACTTATAGCAGTATATGTGGAAAACAGGCTATTTATACAGCATTTTTAGCATTACCCCCACTTTTCGACCTCCCCCCCACTCTTCCCCCCCACTTATTTTTGCCTAAAAACCCAGTCAAGTAACATGGTTTGTCTGATATTCTAAAATTATTCTGCACCTTATTTCTGTAGGTCACCAAACCTGTTCAAGAACTGTTGGGGGAAGTTACTGTGGATGTGGACCAGACCAGTCTAAGCAGGCGACTCCCCAAACCCCTGCTGTTTCTTTATTCCAGGGCAAAAGCTTTTCAGAACGTTGAGAGTATGTTTGTGCAGTTCATGTTCAACCTTCAACATTTCCTGTTTTTTTAATAAATTTTGTCTGGAATCTAGGTAGGATTTTGATTAGGCTTAGAACTCGCCGGCCTGTTGTGGTATCGTATTTGTTTTCTTACCTTTTAGTAAGTTTTTACAGTTACACGGCTGATGTATAATTTTTTAGTTTGGCGCAATACTTATAATAATATTATAAGTGTGCTCTTGGTTTGATTTACTTGCTACCGTTGTGTGCGTTTTAACGAAATTAAATGGCATCGTTTAGTAAATAAAGAAAACTGTTGTCTGTTTAGATAATCGGATACAAGTCAAAGTCTGTGAGGATGATATTTCTCGTAAACAGACGCCCACAGAAGGTTAGAACGTTACGTATATAGCTAGTTACGTATAGTTAGTTTGGCTGCGGTTATTAATAATTTTTTAATTTTGATTTTACTTGGTTTCGAATAATACTGAAAATTTTTAAATTAATTGTTTTTTCCTTTTGTTTTTATATTTAAGCGCATGTTGTATGTAGTTAGCGTTAATCTTTCAGAAGATAGTGGTGATTCTGGCGACGAAGAAAAGAAAGACTCTCAAAATACTGAGGTAAAATTCAGGCTGTCTTTTTCTTTTTGGATCTTTTCCACAATATCCCCCTAAACTGAGTTGATTGATTTGGTGGTTTACTGGGTGATCCAAGTGTTTTCATATTTTACTGAAATGTTACCTGTGGCTTAGGGATTTCAAAAATTCGCTTTTTTAAAAAATTTTAAAATTTTTTAAACACCTAATTTTTCGATTTTTTTGTAATTTTCCGATATAATCGATCATGGTGAGTCTCTAACTCTAAAGATCAAAGGAAAATGCGGTATACCGAAAATGCCGCCTGTCTACACAGTAGTTCTACATGTTAGTATTGTGCGCAGAATTTCCCTTTGATTTTCGTAGTAGAGACGCTGCACAAAGCGCAGGGAGAATTTTCGAAAATTTTGGGGAACAAGGAAAACTACGTATTCACCACGATCGATTCTGCCGGGAAAATTAAAAAATCTAAAATTTCGAATATTGTTTTTTGAGTTTTTGAAATTTATGAGCCTCAGATAGCATCCCAGTAAAACGTTAACACATTTGTGTCACCTAGTACCCATCAAACCTGTTAGTCCACTCTGTTTGGAGGATATTGTCGAAAGATCCTTCGTTTTTTCGACAGTTTGAATTCAGCTTAATGCCGAGTTGAAGTATTTCTGACGATTTAGTTGCATTATCTCAACGGGCGGAATCTCAATTGCGCTACCTCAACTCCAGCTATCTCATTCTCAACCATTTTTACATTACTCTGTCACATTTTTATATTTTTAAATCTTTACACTACTGTAAGCTTTTCGTTATATCCCTGAATAGTACTTTTAGAATATTGTGGAGAAATTTTATTCTCTAGCTGTTTTGTGTCCATAGCTCTTTTCAAATCGGGGATTGTATCTTGTATTTGTTTAACTATCCAGAATCATAACTTTGTTTCAATTCAGGCTGGGCGACGATTTTCTCTGCGCGATGAGTACCATTCGTCATCAAAGTCCGCTGCTGTGAAATGTTGTCCAGTCTTTGTACGACTTCTCATTCCATATAAAGGTATAGACTGCATAATTATTATGGTTGCTTCATGTTACGTGTCTAGTCTAAGCTCACAGACAATAAAATGGCTTTTAACTCGAGACTTTGGGCAACTATATCCTTGTACTTGCTAGCACGTTTTTGTGTTGATTGTACATGTTATAGGTTCGACAGCCGTTGAAGTTGAATTTCGTTGCTTTGACAGTCTTTCCCTGGTCGTAGCCAAAGCTAGAACTCTGTTAAAATTGACTGAACTGCGTACAGCGCCGTAAGCTTACATAACTATATTGATGGTTTAAAATTTTATTTTTTGGTTGGAGGTGTCGTAGTTTGCGTAATTCAATCGGCTGGACAGCGTATTATGTTATGTTATCATGTAGCTGTATGTTACTCTATATTGTTTTTCTGTTGTTTTTGTTGTCAATTATAGTTGTCGTTTTATTTTCAGGGAAATTGATGACAGTTCAAGTTTGCTGAGCGCTCTATTTAGTGGAGATTTGGCTCTGACAAGTCCAACAGTGGAAACCAGTCTCCGATTGAAGAAGACTGGGTACAACAGATACTTATTTGGACATTATTCATCTAAACTTCCATTAAATACGTTCAATAAACATAATTTTTTGTTATATTATATTTTTATTATATGACTGTTTTTATTTTATCTTATTTTAGGGTCAAGCTAAGGAATCTTACGGGATCCAACGGGCAAGCCTATCGTTGGGCTCAGCGTCTTTCAGGACTTGAATTGGAACAAGTAAATCCGAATTCAAGCCAGGCGGACAATGGCGACTTGCTGTTTTTTGATCAGTTTTTGCAGAATTTTGAGCGACTGCTAGACGCCAGGATTGTCTTACATGGTGATCTGTTAGAACTAGGTAGGTGGGCTTTTAGTTTTAGTTTGTTTAAAACACAATTTCTTTCTGTTTTTAATTGGCTTTTACCTGTGTTATTGCTGTGTGTTGCACTTCATAAGAATTTGTTTGATACAAGGGTACACTTAGTGTGTATTTTACTTGATTGATAAGTACGTATCACCTCTGGGTGTCCATGTTTCCACGTTTTGGTAGTTCTATTTTAGTGAATTAAACTTGCGACTACCGCTCCCTAATTTGAAATTAACATTAAGAAATGTGCTGTAGTTTGCTTTTTATTTTATTGGTTCTGTTGTCAACTTTTAGAAAATTTGAAAACTCCAGGCTCCGACCTATTTAAGTATAGCTTGACGTCTTGGACCATGGCAAGTGAAGACAATTTGCAGGTATGATTCAGTGTTGTGTTAATGTAACGAGCCCAAAACTCAGCCCGGGCTTAGCACAAGACGAATATGTAGCTTTACTGCCGGTACGTATAACAGCCAAAAGAAAGACGCCACCAGAAACTAACTAACTAATCGCAGAGAACATTGGTTTAGCTATAATGGATTTTCCATAACGGATACAATCATAGGAAAATCTAACAGATTACAGTTAAATTTCCTTAAGAGGGTATATTGTGGAGTGTTACACACCACCTAGTCAGATCTCGTGAACTTTTTTAGTGACTCTGTTGCCCAGTTGGAGGGCATACCCTTGCTGGTTTGATTTTTCTGCTGGTTTTAAATTGCTAATTTTAATTGCTGCTTTGAATTCAAGAATTGCAGCCGTCCCGAACGGAGTAGTCGTGAATTTCAGCTTGTATCGAGAAGAGTACTTTAACCTCTTAGCTGATGGTCTGTTTTAAGTTTTTATCTTATCGTAAGAACTGGTTTTGGGGGTTTTGCTGCATAGGTATCCTGGTTTCAGAAATTATCAAATGATGCGGTTCAATTTTACAAAGATCACGACGAAGATATCTGGTGGCAGTTCTTGGTATCGCTTCGATTTAGTGGAGGTACAACAGGGCTGCTTTAGCTTTATCTTGCTTTGATTTTAAAACAAAGGCTAGCTTAATTAGGGGAAAAGGATAATTGGAGAAACTTTTATTTTTTGTTGATCACAAAAGCAAGTAGATGGTAGATGTAGAGTAGATGGTCTACCGGCATACGGTAGCTAAAAATCAACCAATCAGCAACGAGCTAAACATTTTTAGAAACTTTTACGTGTAACTGGGCCTCCCGAGATCTCGGGGGGGGGTCCGCTTATACACGTAAATTTGACATAAGATAGGCGATTAGCCAATCAGATGCGTTTTAGTTCAAACGCATATAAACATATTGTTATAAACGGTAAGTGGTACCCCCCCCCGAGATTTCGGCCTTAATGTGCCGAGCATGTTGCAAGCTTAAAGCACTTGAAAGAGCCGAGTTTCTCACTTCCTTTATAAACTCTTGATTTCACTCAATTGATTTACGTGTCTGAGTTTTTCTCCCGCACGATTTAAGTAATCTTTAACCTCTTCTATTTTTTCGCATTGTTTTTATTCCCTTTTTTGCTGTTTCAGATGATGCTTCATCTTCGGGTGTTCATCACATTTTGCTGGCAGTTCATCACAGTCATCCCAGTCATCCGCCTGAGGTCGCTTTGCTTCCACAGAACCTTCCTCCGTCCAAACGCATCCCCCTAATGGTAAGATTATTTTGTTTCTGATTTTAATTTTTCTCTGTGTTTTTCTGTGTATAATTTTTTCTAGGAGGTTCTAATACATTTTATATTATGCTAGTAGATTACTGACTTTATTTGTGATAAATGAAAGTTTTTAGGAAGCAGCATGCATTTGCACTTTAACTAGGGACTTCCTCATTTGCTTTTAAAAGTTGTACAAGCAAACATCTAAATATTGGCTATGGTCAATTTTTAATGAAGTAAATGTAAGAAATCGTATTTTTTCTGCTGTTTTTTAGAACGCGGAACGACAACTAAATTTGACGTTTTTGCCCAGAGCAAGCCGACTCAGCGAAATCATTCGTGAGGCTGCCTTCTATATCTATGTTTGTTTGGATCTGTGTCCACTGTATGCTGGAAGAAGAATAAGGTAAAAAAACTGTGGCCAAGATTGTATTTACTGTTACTGAATTTTGTTTGATCACTTTGCGTTTATTAGGCTATCTATCGTTTTTCCTATTGATTTGCGCTTTATTTATGGTATATTGTCATTGTATTGAATCATTAAATAAATACGATACAGTTTTGAATCATTAAATACAACACTATTATCGGCGCTGGTATTCTTGATTTTTCATGAGTACGCTATTTTTATTGGATGCAGGGCTTCTGTTTAGGTAGCGGGATAGCTTGCCTGTTTTCGAGGAATTGAATTCTGTGAATACTGAATAGATGTAAACTACGTTAGGGTTGTTTGTGTGGAAAATAACCTACGTTTTAGGATTTTTTACATTTGGTTTTTTTGTTTTAGAGGTCGAGAAAGGATGCCTGCTCTATTTTATGATGCTACGAAAAAATGTTTGACTCACAATGAAAGAACTGTTGGTGGTCCTTGAAAAACAACATTATTGGATTTTAGTTTTTGTTATAAATAAATAACTGTGTTGGATTTTGATTTGCAAGAAGTTTTAGCACGGAAATGGAATCAGTTCACTTTTCAGGTCACTTTTTCGACCAAGATTCAAGACAGTTGTTTTATCTTTATATTTTATAAAATCTGAATGAATTAATGAAACTCTACACTGCTATGCGCTGAACATGCTAGACATGCTCGGTTCGTTAACTGGGGACCCCCTCCGAGAAATCTGTGAAATCCCGAGAAACCCCCCACTTTGCCCTTATTACGTGCTTTCATATTAACGCGTGTCCG